>CAEFZY010063466.1:0-18400 GCA_903066815.1 Brachyrhaphis roseni | reverse complement strand
GAAGCCTGTTAATCAGCCACATATTCAATCCAGGTGTGTGGCGGAAGGGAAACACCTAAAACATGCAGGGCAGGGGGCCTTGAGGACTGGAATTGGGAAACACTGGCCTACAGAATGGACTCAGTTCCACCAGTTCTGACAGGAGAAATGGACCAGAACTATAGGAAAATACTGGGAGAAACTCCTAGAAAGAAACCCAAAAGATAAAAATGACGGGACTCCAGGATGAAACAGTTGCAGAAATGAGACATGGGGAATTTTACACAATCTCTTGATAGAAATTATACAAAACATTGAGGTTTTAGGTTCTTTACAGATTCTAAGTGAAGTCTTTGTACCTGTAAACTTGCAGAGCAACAATCAAGGTTAAGGGGTAACAATCAGGGACATCTGCTACTTTTTCTATCGAATTCTCATCACATTGAATTACATTTAAAACCCAGCAGTCTGGCTGGAAACGGATTGCTCGGTAAGATATGGTTAAAATACGACTGAAAAGGAAACCTTGAAAGCTCCCGGGGTGATGAAGGAGATGTTGTTGTGGTCCAGAGACAGAGACTTGAGCGAGGGCAGGGTCCCGAAGGCCCGCTCCGACAGGAACTTGAGCCGGTTCTTCTCCAGGTTGATGGCGGACGCCTCACAGGGGAACTCTCTGGGCAGCTCGGCCAGGCCCGCGCGGTCACACAGCACGCTGCAGCTCTTCTCTTGCGTGCAGGAGCAGGACGGCGGGCAGGCCCGGACGCACGCCCACCGCGCCAACGCCGACTGAGGCAGCAGGCACAGCACGGAGACTGAAAGGCAACCGGTGAGACAGGGCAGTGAGGCCGAATCCCTGCAGACGCTCCATCAGGGCAGCTGGCTGTCCGGTACAGACACTGTCATGAGATCATTTTTGTCCAATTTCCTTCATTAGGGAATTTCCTCTCTTATGGAGGAAATTCAAGAACCAATGAAAGAACGTTGGTGGGTTATATAGAATTCGTTATACAGTACTTCTTATTTTCTCTTGGGGTTTATGTGTAAAACAACAAGATGAAGTGTAAAATGGAAGGAGATGTCAAAGATTTTACAGAAAAAATCTAAAAAGTGTAGCATCCAATGTATTCGAACCCCTTTACTCTGATAGTAAATTCAGTGTAAATCAGAGGTGTTGCCCAAAGAGCATTAGTGAGATTTTTTACCAATATAATTTTCTCACAATGCTAAATGTTCAAAAGTTCACTTTGTTGCATTCGTATCAGGACCTGACAGCATGAAGTAGGCTCCAAGGTCTACAAACCAACGCATCATACCAGAACAGATGAAAAACAATATCAATAAATGAAGAAAACATGGAAGAGTGAAGAGACTTCCAAAGGCTAACCTTGTTAGACTGCATGGCTCCCTGAAATACCAGAAAATAACTAAGAATTTGATCCAATCTACAACTAGTTTTTCCATGACACATGGATGCAAAACACAACTCAAAGTTCCTCTATGGCCATCCCAATCCCAGATCCAGAACCTGTTGAAAACCAGACCTACTGGAGTTCATCTGGATGGTCTCCAACTGGGGATCTGCTCTAGATTAGATTCTTCTCAACAGATTCTTAGAACAGATCGATGCATGGATCAATGATTTTCTCCAGTTGAACAGAAACAAAAGTAAAGTTATTATCTTTGGACCTAAGGAGGGGCTATGTAGAGTCATGTGGACACACAGCTGGAAACCAGAGATCAGGCCAAACATCTGGGGTAGTGATGGACTCTGACCTGAACATCCAGAAACACATAAACACAATTACAAAGTCGGCCTTCAGTCACCTGAATAAAGGACGAATATCCCATCAAAATCTAGAGAAACTCATCCATGTGTTTAACTCTAATCACATTGATGACTGCAGCAGAGTCTTCACAGGTCTGACTAACAGAGAATAGACTTTAATATAGTTGGTTAATAAATAGCTGGACATCTTAGCACCACAATGCATTAAAGATCTGCTGTTGTTGTATCAACCTTCTGGTTCTGCTCTGCATCCCCAGAACCAGAACCAAACACAGAGATGCAGCATTCAGCTTCTATGCGCCACAAATCTGGAACAAACTTCCAGAAAACTGCAAAGCAGCTGAAACACTGAGTTTATTTAAATCAAGGCTAAAACCTCACCTGGTTATCGTTGCCTTACCATCGATCAATATATTAGATGTACTTTTGGTTCATGACTTTTTGATAAAGGCATTTAACAAAATGTAATATTTATTTCCTGTTTCATATATGTTTAGTGCATTATATTTTCATCATGTAAAGCACATTGAATGTCTTGTTGCTGAAATTTTCTATATTAATAAACTTGTACAGATTTAGCCACACTGGCTCCATTTCTTGAAAACAATTAGCTCTTGGTTAATTTTTGTTTTTCGTAGTGAGATTATGCCGATGCCATAAAAAATTAATGCATATTAAAGCGTTTCAAACTTTCCAGCTAACGTGTGCTCGAGTCTGTTGACAAACGACAGAACGAAACAGTCACACAGAGAAGCGACTCCATCAGATGCGAAGCTGGAACTGACCGGTGAAAGTGAAGGAAGTCATTCCTGCCGTCTCTCATCCGGAGCATCCCAGGACTAATGGAGGTCTGGAAACGCACAAACACCAGCACCAGCTCTTACGAATCATACAAATATCTCATGAAATCATCAGCAGGAAGAGACACAACTGGAGAAGATGGATGCGGCTCTCCCGAGCCGTATCCATGTGTGTTAAAGCTCCCTATCCAGATCCGCATGCATGTGTCCATCCTGTCCGTCCCATGTCAGTCCACATTCTACAGCACGACCAGGCAAGTGGAGCAGAGCCTTTACATGAAATACTGCTCACTGTGTGGGTGTGTGTGATGGGACACACGAACACACCAAAAAGCTATCTCTTAATGGCCATCAAATCCCCTGGATGGAGTGAAAGAAGGAGGGATGGGGTTGGAGACGGCCGGTTGGTGGGATTACACAAGTAAAGAGCTCTTATATGGAAGCACAGAGTCACAGATGTAACTTAACACACACACACACCCACACACACCAACACACCCCCACACAGAGCATGAAGTTAGAGGTAAAACTTCGAGCTGCTTGTTTTAGTGGCTTATTGTCTAAGTCAACACAGTGATCTGATCAAACAGCTGATCAATACAATTTATTAAACAGATTAGCGGTTGGTGCTCACTGACTTCACCCAACTTTAATGGCTCCATAACCTACTTTTCACTACATGACACACAAATTATATGAAATGGGTGTCACAAACAGCTGTTACGAAACCTGCTCAGCAGACAAAAGCCAGTGTGACCTCCACAGAGTGAGCAAAAAAAAAAAAAACGTTCAAAAAGTGGGCTAAAACATGCTTTTCATTCAACTGGAATATTAATCCACTAGTTTGCATTTTTCCTGCTCCAGATCCACCGACCAGTGTCCAGAGCAGACTGTCTGGACATTTGTGCAATAAACAGGAGCAGGTTTCAAGAGATCATAGAAGTTTAATATAGATTTTAAAAAGCACCAATTTCATCCATGGCAGATTTTTTCACTTAAAACATGTTATATGAATAAATATGCCAGTGGAGCTAGAACTTTAGATCAACATTCAACTATTGACAATCAATCTTGCTGAGAAGTTACTTGTAAGTTTTAGTCTTATTTCAAATGTATTCATTTCAACTGCACACCTGGAATGACAAACCCTATATAAATGGGTCTCTGACAGTAGTGGAGGGGATCATCTTCCATATTTGTACTTCCTGCAGAATGCCACTTCTTTCACATTTTCCTCAGCTTCTTTGCTAACCGTTCAGACTAAACGTTGCTATCCAGAAGTTGTAGCCTCACTGGTGGCAACATGACTGTAGCTGGGACACATTTGGATGTCTTGATGCTTTCCTCGCTGCAGCTCAGCCTCTCACCCTGAAGTCTTACGATGCCTTCCAGTTACCTCGGATTTTGGGTTTGACGGTAGAGTCGAGGTAGCAGGGTTTTAAATAAATCGGGATTTCATCATGGCAACATCCTGTTTGCAGTACCTCTTGATCATTTTAAACTTTACATAAGCAAACACTTTTCATCTGTTCAGTTTAGAGTTTCAGGTTTTACACAGAGGCCTGTGGCAATAAGCAATAAATGAATTAATTGCATAATAAATTAAAACAAGCTCAATCTCCATTTTGTTTTTCCTTTTCTCTGAATGACAAAAGTTTTCAGTCTGGTGCTTTGGTCTCATCTAGCCCTTTTATGAGACTAATTTACTTTATTTTGAATATATAAAATGTATTCCAGTTCAGTGTTAAAAAGCTGATTAGAATTTAAAGTTTCTTTGAAAATGTGCTCTTGCATTATTTCGCCATTAGCGTATTACTTGAAAATGGGAACCATTTGAGACCATCAACATCCCAAATGCTGAAATGCAAATACATTCAATTGAAATAAGTAAACTTGCCATGACTTAAGGCGTTTAAAAGCTTGTTCACGTGATTTTAATTTAATCCTTATTTAATGGAAAGACGCAATTGCAAAGTTGTGTTTTTACAGTCAGCAGAATATTGAAGATTTGCAACGGCCTTGAGATGCGTCAATAAATGACTGTTCAAAGGCTCGAGCCTCGCCGGTGGTTACGGCCCTGAGGTGGCAGAGGTCGTCCTCGTTCCCCACCAGCATGACGACGTTGTCGCGTATGTACTCGCATGGTATTGTGCAAAAAAGAAGCTTATCAACTTAAGGAAAAATACAAAAATGACACAGTTGAAAGTACAAATGAAATCTTTATGCATTTTTCCTCATCAAAACAAATGAAGCTCATCCAATCCATAACAAACTGATTTTCACCGCCAGTCTGCCTGGTGCCCACACAAAGCAGCAGGCTGCTTGCTACAAGTCTTCTCAGCATCATCTACAGTGAACAACTTCTCAGAAAACATGCTTGATTTTTCAACAACCTTTTTGCATTCAAACATTTTATTTTGGTAAAATCTTACATTTTTTTTTGTTGCACAGCTGAGTACTCCCCCCTCCTTCATGCAGTGCAGCAGCCTAGAGGCTAACACAGAAAAGCAAAGTCTACATCTAAACAGCTCTGGGGTTTCTCTAAAGATTGAGCAACAAGTCTCGGGTTCTGCTTGAGATTCAGAGCTGAAGACCTGTTCCACAGCCACGGAGAACTCGAGAGGCATCATATATGCAAAAGTACAACAAGGAGAATAAACCACATGTTTGTTTCTTTAAGGATTGCCATGTGCCAGACATTGACTAGAAAAGAAAAAAAAAAAAAAAAAGAAAATCAGGTCAAATTAGACTAAAGGATTAATGCGCACAGTTGGAGAATCTGAACACTTCTGCACTGATATGCTTAGGAAATTTATTTGCTCTTTTGAAAGCTTTACTCCAAACCTTGGCATGTTTGCTCAAATCCACTTTGAATTTTGATGACCAATTGGGAAATTCTAATAGATGGCTGGCCATGTGGAGGCCTCTGAAACAGCTGTGGATATTAGAAACTGAGTCCAATGGATCGTATACATTTAAAAAGCTCACACTACCCCGAAATATATAAATTTCACGCATACAGGTGACATTCAACATTCAAGCGCCAGTGTTTTTTGTACTGTCTTTTGGTCAAGTTTCTGAAACTTTCAAAGAATCACTTAGAGGCTTACAAAAATAAATATTTGTCAAAAATGCTTAATAAATTACACAAAACTAGCAGCAAAAGTAGAATCTAGAAATCTGTGCAAATGGCTAAATTCCCCCCCCCAGACTGCTAAATCCCCCTGGTCCCAAATAAATCCTGGATTTCATGTTGAGAACCCTTCCCCCTTTGTAAACAAGCTGCGTTTTTTTTTTTTTTGTGGGTCCCCCCCCTCTCTTTCTCTCTCCACAAACTCCTCACACACAATATTTGGAAGCTTAAGGACACATATCAGAGACATCTATATAAAACTCTAGATGTGCAATAAAACAACTTTAGTAAAACTCGATGGGCTCGATGTACGAGGGCCTACACACATATCAAGTAGCACCATTCAATCTCTCAATACTGTCAGTGCATCCGCTTTTCAGATTGAAAGAAAAGAAAAAATTAAAGGTTTCAAGGCACATCACACCTGATGAGGACTGGGGAGCATTCCGTACTTGACTCCTGCTCCTCTTCCAGAGGAAAAGCTGCTCCGAATGTTTTTTTTTCTTGATACTACCTAAATGTTCTGTACAGAAGGTAGGACACCTTCCGATCTTTGGCCACCTTCAGTTTTGTGTGTAAACCAAACGGCGGTGCACTGAAAAAGTCTCGCCCCGCCCGTGTGGTTGGAGTGCTGCTCCCCAACGTAAACCACCCCCACCCACCCATTTTTCCTGCTGGTTATTTGAAAACCTCAGTGATTATGCCAATGTCCCGTCTCCTAACGATGAACCAAGCCTCCAACGCAGCTTGAAAAAGAGAAAAATGTTAGTAATTAAGTTAAGCCTGCGACTCAAGTTCACGTGTCCTTTCTCCCTTGACCAAAAAACAAAAACACTTGCAAGCGTAAAATACCCAATGTTGTGGTCCTTTTGTGCAGCCATTTTGAACTTCACTTTCAAGATGGCAGGCATTGCTTCGATACACCTTTTTTTTTGTAGAGAAACGATAAAAAAAAAAAAAAAAAACCTGACTGGGGTTTTTCCAAAAGAATTTGCATACGCCTGCTCCGAGAACGTCTCAAGTAAAAAGCGACAAAAAACACCGTTCACTGTTCTTTTTTCTTTTAAAGTAGCTAGCGCTTGGTAACAGACTAGCTGCCGTAACACTGTCAAGTCTATCGGAAAGTGTGGAGCTCCAGCATTGTTTCTTGGTTTTTGTACCTCAGCGATTGTTGGCACTGAGCTTAACGACTGCTGTGTTTAAGATTACGTCAGGAATGGCTAAATAAAAAAAAACAACAACAACCATGTCCCTAAACAGAGCCTGTCCAGGATAGAGTGAGCAGAAAAGAAAAAAAAAAAGACAAAAACACTAATGGAACTTTGTCCCCCCTTCGGATTAAAACGGCGGCTTCACACAGTGGCCCAGTTTTAGAGAAACTAATGGCTCCATTAGCTGTTTGACAATAGAAAAAGGCTACATGATGTTAGAAATTTGAGGTTCAAATGGAATCATGACTCCAAGAGCCACAACACCCAAGAGTTTGCCAAGGTTTAAGTCCAAGCTTATTTCAACTTTTCTAGTTTCTTTTTTTATGACTATTTTTTATTTTTTTTTCCAAACTAAATCTTTAAAACAAATTTTGAGCTCTTGGCCATGTTCATCTGGTGAAATGACAACATATATTTCCTGGATAAATTCAAAAAGGCACAGTACATCAACATACAAATAATCCTCAGGTTACCCGGTTTGCAGGGTGGCGGGCCCCGCAGTAAGAACAAAAATACTTTTTTTTGAACGATGAAAGTCCGAGGTTGCGGTCGGACAGTGCATGTAAGCATCCATGCTCGCTCTGAGGTGTGCAAAATCTCTGCGGCGCCCCCTGGCGGTCGGCACGTGCTGGTGATTTTCTTTGCGTCGTGCTGCGCTTCCTTTCGGGGGGAAAGAAGCCGGTGGCAGAGAACTGGGGTTGTAATGTACTGTCTGTCAGTGGAGCTACACAGGGAGGGTTTGTTATGGTCTGGCTTAGGTTAACATGTGGTTTCCAGCAGGTTGGCATGACAACCTGTTCCTATGGTGTTTAGTTCCCCCACCAATCTACGCTACCAGAGTGGTTGTAATTTCCGCCGTAGCCGTCGTTGTAGAAGTTGCCGCCGAAGCCACCTGGGAGGAGAAAGTCAGGAGGTCAGAGGAATTGACTAGTTTGGGAAACAGAAAGTCATGGCAGAACAAAAACACTTTAAAGGGCAGCTTTATGTACAAAGAGGCATTTTATAACAAGTAACTTTAGATGTTACAAAAATGCTATTTATATCAACTATATTTATTTGATCAAATAAATATAATTTAACGTGTCTCTTTAAGAAGCTCCTGCTCTTTGTGAAAATCCACCTTCAGAGGGTCATCACAACTTCGCTCCTCTATTAACCCTTTAACGTTTTTACCAGCGTTGTTCTGAGTAGCAGCTGGGATAAGTTCAGTGGATGCACAGATCCACCAGGTGTTTTCTCCTCAGACTAGCCAGAAACAATTAGCAATGTCCACCCAGGCATTTTGAACAGCTGAATGGTTGCCGTGGGCAATTAAAGAGCTCCTCCATTCAAAGAATGAAAGAATCATGGCAACACTGGCTATGTTTTTGATGAGGGAATAACAAATAATGATTTTACATGATCCTGCCCCTTTAAAAGCTGAGCCACATTAGCTCGCGTACCTCCACCAAAGCCACGGTTTCCTCCGTGACCACCAGCATTGCGTCCTGAGCGGTTGCTGTTGAAGCCTCCGGAGCCACCCGATGCCTGGCGGTAGTCTCTGGCTCCGAAACCACCAGAGAATCTGCAGGACAGAAACCAGTAAGTGTTTGCACACGGGAACCAGACACACATCAGATTTAGCCAGTCTGAAGAATATAAAGAACAGAGGTAACTACTTACATTTACTTTAGCAAACTTATTTTTATTACATGGTACTTATTACTTTTGAGTAATTTAATTATGAAGTTGCACTACTCTTGAGTAAAACTTCTGGATACACTATGCACTGAACTGAATAAAGAACAGGCTTGTTTCAACCAAAAATACAGACACCTGCAGTTTTACTAAAGTTTCATAGTTTCTGTTTTATACACCAAACCAAACAGATTTGGAAAATATTTTATTTTGTCTGATTTTCTATGAATTATTTTCATTTTGACCTCTTACTGGAAGAATTGACATGGGACCAGATATTGGAGTGTTACCTCTTGGAACGTCCGCGGTTGGTGCTCTTGTGCTGGTGCTCGTAGGCCAGGCTCTCCAGCCAGGAAGGAACCTCCTGCTTGGCCTCAACCAGGATGTCCAGCAAATCTTTGGTTATGTTGCTGTTTTTGTCGTTAAAGAACGACGTGGCCAGACCTGAGCAAGAGTCCACAAGTTATGTTACGCCGCTGTTCTTTAAAGCAAAGAGATCATTTGAAGTTACTGAGGGCGGGGTTGTACCGAGGTTGCCCACACGTCCCGTACGGCCGATACGGTGAACGTACTCCTCAATGTCGCTGGGCAGATCGAAGTTAATCACGTGCTTCACGTTGCTGATGTCCAGACCTCGAGCAGCCACCTGGACAGAAGGAAGGAAATTTATTTGGTGTTCCTCAGTTGGCTCAGTTTCCTTACAAGCTCAAAGCTAAGCAGGAAGTATGCAACAGTAACGTTTTTTGGCAAAACAACTCAGGAATGATTACATTTAGAGAAATATAGTATAACTATAGATAACCTACAGCTGTAGCCACTAGGATTGGGCAGCGTCCAGAGCGGAACTGGTGCAGAGCTTCCTCTCTGTCCCTCTGTGATCTGTCTCCATGGATGCTGGTGCAGGCGTAGCCCTCGCGGTACAGGAAGTCTTCCAGAGCGTCGGCTCCTTTCTTTGTTTCCACAAACACCAGAGTCAGGGAGTCTTTACCTGGGGAGCCATGAGGAAGCCGTATTTTAGCATTTTTGAAATGCTAAAAAGCCACACACATGCAGCAAGTATGGAAATATAATCTGGACATGTTTTACAGAAGCAGGAACTGAAGACATCACCGAGGACCCAACAGGAAGATTATAGAAGCCCTGGTGATAAATTCCTCTTTACTGAAGCAGGTATTGTAGTTCTTTTCATTTTATTGATTATCAAAAATCCCCAAGATTACTTAAATAGTTCATAGTGTCTGCTATGCTTCTAGACTATCTGATTATTGGGTTAAAATTCAGATATTAATTACGTAGGCCTGTAAAAAAAAAAAAAAAAACTTTGAAAAATAGTCATCTCAGCATTCACTCCAGTGCCAAGAAAACAGGCCAACCTTCCTCCTCCCCCACAGCCACACATGCAGGCCTTAAAACAACATGGAGGTGCTAAATAAGTTCTTCACTTAGTATCAGAGCTTCACAACCAACTCAGTTCAAATTGTATTTCTACGCACAAGACAAAACACTGAATCAAATTCCTAGGATTATGAATAAAGATACAGCTTTCTGTAACCTGGTCATGTTCCTGCAGGGTTTCCTCCAGCAGCTTGGCAGGCCGCCAGGCTGAGCATTGCTTATTTATTTTGGGGTTTTTTTATGTTTGCATTTTTGCAAGACTTTATAGTCGATATTCAAGCATTAATCTTTCAATAATACATAATTATCAAGCGATATTTTCAAATTCCAACTTTATAAATTTTTTAACTCAAAAACATCGGCTTAATGAATGACTGACCTACCGCCCACTGGGGTCAGCAAGTTCTCTAGGGTAGGGGTGCTCAAGTCCAGTCCTCGAGAGCTACCACCCTGCAACTTTCAGATGCACCCCTGCTCCAACACACCTGAATCAAATGAATGGCTCGTTACAAGGCCTGTTCAGAGCTGATCCCCGTCTGTTGGAGTAAGGCTGCATCTAAAAGTTGCAGGACAGTAGCTCTCAAGGACTGAACTTGAGCACCCCTGCTCTAGGGGAAACCCTGTACTGAAATATCTTTAGACCCTGCAGCCAGAGGCCGACATTAGCTCAGCATTGCAGACTTGAACAGAATGAGATTCATTCAACAAATAAAAACAGTTGTTGAAGAATTATTTTTTTTTTACCTGTGGCATTGAGCAGATCCAGAAGGAAAGACCTCTTGTCGTTCTCTTCTACCCAGACGACCTTTTGCGTGATGTTCTCTGATGTGGAACCGACGCGTCCCACTGCCAGGAAGATGTAGTCCTCCAGAAAGTCACGAGCAAGGATCTGAGATCAACAACAGCCAACAATGAGATGACCAGACTCAATGAACGCACCGTCAAAGCGACACTGTAAGGTTGCAGTCATGAAAACACACCTGAATCTCTTTGGGGAAGGTGGCGCTGAACATCATGGTCTGGCGGATGCCCTTGGGCGGCATCGTGTCCTGCTCCACGATGCGTCTGATCTGTGGCTCAAAGCCCATGTCCAACATGCGGTCAGCCTCGTCCAGAACCAGGTAGCTGGAGACACGATTTGCGTTTAACCACTGACAGATCCTGGGGTCGAACCTTTGAATTCAAACGTTTGATCTTTCAACAGCCCAGTGAGTCAGATACTAACTTGCAATGGTCCAGACCGATCTTGCCTCTCTCCATCATGTCCACCAGACGTCCCGGTGTGGCTACCAGTAAATGGCAGCCTCTTTCCAGGTCCCGGATCTGTTGGCCGATATCGGCGCCGCCGTACACCACACAGGGACGAACGTGGGAGCGGTAGGCGAACTGGACACCAGGAACGAACAGGTCTTGTGATGTCACAGCAGTGAAAAATAAGAAATGACAAACTATTTGTTAGCTCCAAACTCACCTTCTTGGCCTCATCGTAGATCTGCAGAGCCAGTTCTCTGGTTGGAGCCAGAACGAGGGAGAGGGGGTACTGCTTACGACGGCCGTACCGTCCATTCTCCTGGAAGTTGAAGGAAAACTCAGGACCAACCCAACACTGTGTGGAATGATTACAACTTTATGGATTATTGTTTTCACCTGTCCACTGCTCTTTGAGGCTTGCAGTGCATCTCCTGGCCCATCTGTGTAGATCTGACTCAGAACCGGCAACAGGAAAGCAGCGGTTTTACCAGAACCTGAAACACACATGGGCTCGATTAAATAAAGATATAAACAAAAACCACCAACCATCTTAAGTCAACGAACTTTACTTCAACTGTCTGTAAGGAATGCCACAGATGTTAACCAGTCAGACTAAATGGTAACCCGTCTGGTTATCCTAAAAACGCTAACCCGTTTGAGATCAGGGACACTAACCCGTCTGGGCGCAGGCCATCAGGTCTCTCTTAATCTTAATGATGGGAATGGCGTGCTTCTGGACCGGAGTTGGCCGGGTGTAGCGGGTCAGGTTGATGTTCCCCATGATGATCTCGCCCATGTCCACATCATGAAACTGCACAATGAAACAATCATTAGTCACCAGGCTCTTTGTCTAAAAACAGAAACAGAAACAGTGAGGGACACCTACACTCTCGATGTGTGGTGGGCAGTTGGCTCCAGTCGCCTCCACGGGAATATCGTCGTATTTCTCAAAGTTTATCCCCGTGTTGCTTCCAGAGAAAAGCTCGCTGCAAACAGCATACAGTCAGGATTAGTCTGAATGTAACTTACAGACGGATTATTTCCAACCATGAGCTTAATGTTGCTTACTGTTCCAGACGCTCATTGGGTGCAGTAGGCTTGGACCAGTCATCTTCTCCTCTGGAGTCCTCCACCCAGCGGCTGTTCCCACCACCACCGAACCCCCCGCGCTCGTATCTGGAAACAGATGCAAATGTTCTGTTTAAATGTGCCGTTATAATACTGCTGCAGCAAACTATTGTTTTAGCAAGTGAGTGCTTTACAGCTTATTTTGACAATCTGCTAAAACAAACTGGCACATTTTGATGATTTTTTCATTTAACCACTTAAATTTAAAACTGCAAAAATACATGAGTTGTAAACAAATTACTTTTTTAAATACAAACTTTAGTGTCTAAAATGTGATAACTTTTCCTTTAACGTATGCTTGATCAATTGTAAAAGCATGTATCTGCAGCTAAGGCAGAGTAGTAGATGCGGATTATCCTGATTGATTAACCAGTAAAAAGTGGAATGGAAAAGGTTCTTAAGTTTTGTTTAATGGCAGAATTTGAACCAAATGAAGCTAAAACTGTCATTTGAAAAGTTCTAGATCATTTTTACAGACAAGGTTTTTCATCTTAAATCCAAAACATATACATTTTTGTTCAGTGTTGGCTTAATTACTGATCTGCTCTTTCAACAAATGTCGTATTAGAGCCCGTATACACCAGCTAGTGATTACTTGTTTACTAAATTCCAATAATTGATTCATCTCGATTTCTTGTTTCAGCCCTAAGCTATAATGAAAACCCCAGTTAAAATTTAGAATCAGCAGCTTATTTGGAAGTTTTTCTGCACAAACAACATCTAGATGTAAAACTGAAGAGATAAAACCTCTGATGTTCTGAACGCTTCACGTATTTCAGGGTTGCTGTAAGACTTTTGGAAGGGTCACACACACACCTTCCTCTGGAGCCAGCCCCACGGTCATTGAAGAACGCAGACTTGGACCGATCGTTGCGCCCTCCAAAGCTGTTGTAGGCGGCGTCTCTAGGGGCTCCTCCCCAGCCTCCGTCTTTGTTTTCGTAGCCTCCAAACCCTGCGACGAGGGAAACAAAACACCGTCACTGACGAACTCTGAAACTGTTCTGGCACAATCAGCTGTCAGACATCCAGAGATGTCTGCTGCTTACCAAGGCTGGAGCTGTGTGTTTTCCTTAAAGCAAAAGTCCTGTTAAACCGTCAATTTATTTCACTCCTGACCTATCCTTACAGCTAACAGACTGGGATGCAAGTTTAAAAATGCATGCTTACTATCAAGAGAATATAAACAGACACTTTTTAAAAAAGGGTGGGGGGTGGGCTTACGGCTAACGCTACGCTACACCTGCGGCTACAGCTAGATATTTAAGAGAACAGGAATTCCCCACCTGTATTTTGCAATGGTTGATTAAACGAGCCTCCGCCCCTGTTACCACGGTAGGCGCCACGCCCACCTCTATCATTGCGAGGGGGTCCGCGCCCTCCAAAACCCCCATTTGTACGGTTGTCATGGAAACCATTCACAAATCCGTTGGTGCGTCCTCCGTCCCAGCCAGGTGAATCTTTACATAAAAGGAGGGGGGAAGGGGAAGAAAAACTAGTTTTAGAAATAGTTTTATATCCAGTTGCTAACACTTCAAATACACACAGCAGGTTTAATTAGGTCCATCACAACTGATCTGCAGACAACATACCAAAGCAGGCAGGTAGAAACAGGCCCCTTTGACACTATTGTTTAGCAGCAGAGTAAAAATGACTGTAGCATCAATTTCAGCAGCCATTGCTCCCGCTGGTGGTCACACTCGGTGAACGAGGAACGACGACCGCTAGTCTGAGCATTCTGCTGAAACATCCTCAGCCCAAATATCAAGAGCAGAACAACCACACGGATCTTGGCAGACTTCCAAGGTCTTTTGTTGAAGATAAGACTTTTAGACCCAGGAGTCAACAAAATCCTCCATTGTGGAAACCATTAGTAAGCACACGACAAGCCTTTTAGTAAGCGCACAACAGAGATGGCCAACACAAGCGATCACAAACCCCTGTCAGACACTGAGGAGCCAAAGAAGTCTGTGTTGAAGGCCAAGCTGACTGAATGTTCAGGTTGAGAAATTAACTACATGTTTGAAAAATTAGGCAGCTATTAGCGATCATGTTCATTTAAAGTCTTAAAGAGTTCATGGGAATAATCAGAAACGATCAGTAACTAAGTATCAGAAAAATCTGTCAAAATAAATTTGCCATCTAGGATTTGTTACACCAATTTGACTTTTTCAAGTTCAGATTTTTTTAAGTGGATTTTTTTTTTTTAATTGGACGTAATAATTTGATATCTGAAAGGCACTTTGTAGTCCAGGTTGTAGACCTAAACTAAGAGTGTTTCCACCCTTCTCCATTCAAATTACACAAAATTGGAGTCAAATGGTTGTGCAGCAAAAATGTTCGTTTGTGCCGCTATCATATTAAGGATATTAATAAATGTTTCCAGAGGTAAAAGGTCAACCACCTTCCCAACATTCACAAAATCAAGCAAATTTGTGATCAACCAGCTGTGCTACAAATATTTTTGCTGCACAAACGTCACAAGGTTGATCTCTGCAAACTTTCCCCCCCCCCCCCTTTTTAAGCTTACAAACTATAATGGCACAAAAAATAATAATTTGCGGCACCCTTTAGCATAGTTGAAAGACACATTTCATTTGATTTTGTAAATGTGAAGTATCTTGTTGACCCTTGATGACAGCTGGAAAAATTAACATTAATATGAGAGCGGCACAAATGAAATGCACAAACCAGCAGAAAACGGTGTTCAAATCAACTGAACACCATTTTTTGTTGAGTTTGAAGAAAGTAGTGGGGGCGAATTATTGGGATGCTGCTACAGCAGGGGTCCGCCTCTCCAGTCTGCTGCCTCTGTATAATAACTTCTGGATGCCTTCCTGCTCCAACACACCTGAATTAAAAAAAAAAAAAACTTAATTACCTCCTGTTTAAAGTTACACAAAATCCTGAACCATCTGTTTAACTCGGGTGTGTCGGAGCAGAGATGAATCCAGGGTTCCGGTGCAGTTATGCTAAATAAAACAACTCCACAGGTTGATGGCAGCAGAGATTCAACCAGATTCTACTAAACAAACCTGCTCTGCATCCCTTTCACTCCCTACAGAGTCAATCGTCAGCCGCCCAGGTGATGTGGAATAACCCAATGCATCGCTACCATGCAGCATCATCACGCTCATTAACAACTGTGCTAAAGCTTTCAGCTAGCTGCACACACTGTCAAAGTGTGCTAACAGGTAGATGGGACAGCATGCAAGCGGAGGTCAAAGTGTACCGCATCGGTTTCGCCAGCCGCCATTGTAGGCATGGTAAAAGGCAAGCTCTTGAGAGGCCAGTCTTGGGTAACCTGAGTAAAAAGTAGGGAAGCAGGCTTTAAGATCCGCCACTCCCCGCCCCCACCCTCAGGGAGTACTGGTTCATGCAGGTTTTTAAGAGTTGGGTTTGACTTTGCACAGTAGTTACCCATGGTACAGTCATCCCATCCTGAAGGACAGCTAGCTCCCTGCGTTGGCTGGCAGTCAGCCTGCCATGGTTGGGGGCACTGCTTAGGGGCAACTTGGAGACCATTGAAGGTGAGATAAACGACATCAATATTTATATGTAGGAAGGAGGGGTGGGGGGAATCCATATTGTCCATAAAAAAAGGAAAAAAACAAACAAACCAGGACTAAGGAAAAGGTAGCCAATAATTACATGACAAATATTTTGCCTTAGAAAATTATCTTCAGTTGCAAGCATTTCAGCAAAGAGAAGCGCAACAATTAAAAGTTAAATAGGGATGCACCGATCCACTTTTTCTTTTTTTACTTTCAATAATATTTGAGGTTTAGTATCGGCCGGTATCGATCCGATACAGAAAAAAGTGCAGAGATAAAGCGATTTTATTTATTTTACTTAAATGTACCAAATTACATTTTTTTAATAACTACACCAACGCAGCACACTTGAACACACCTACTTGCTTGGTCAAACAAGAGAGTGAAAAAAACTTTTAATTTGTTCACTCACTGCAATTAGGAGTAGACCAGAAAATGGAAAACGGTAAAGAAACAAACTACCTTGGTCAAACATGTGAGCAAGTGCAACAAACCTTTCAAATGGTTCAAAAGATGCAATTAAGAATTCTTAATATAATGTTGAATACATAAAGCATGACATCTCTCAGAGCACAAAGCATAGTTAAGCTGAATAGATCCGCCCTTGTGGAGAAGATGCATCGTCACAGATACCAGATTTTTTTCTTCATCATCAGGATTGGATTGGTGCATCTCTAATATTAAATTAATCGTTTTTAAAACTTCCTCCCCGTCAAACTGGCTTTATTGGTGTGTGATAGTGTTATTTCATGCATCTCTAAATGCCATTTGCACTCAGCAAAAGCAGACAGAAGGGACTTACAGAAATTTACTGGTGCCACTGAATAACCGCACTGTTTACCAGCGGGATAAGAATTTCCTGCTGTGGAAGGAGAAAAACAGTAAAAAAAATAAAATAAAAAAAAGGGGGGGGAAGGGTCAAGTGTGCAGCCACACAGTACCATGACTTTTAGCCTGCTTTACTCTCAAAATATGACAGTCCCAATTTCTGCCTTTATCAGAGCTGCCAACAGCTAGCACTGTCTTTCACACATGAGACCGAATGAGCCAGAGCTTCAAGTTTGAGGGACAAAATGGATCTGTTGAATAGTTGAGCTAGATTAAAGTGAATTGGCCCCATCCTCACACGTACGAGCAGTCTGGGGTGAAACCTGAAGGCTCAGACTGACATACGATACCACTTGACCTACTTTGTGAGCACCAAAAACCCGTCCAGCACAGACAGAAACACACTCCGCACTGCGTCCTCTGTTCGTTCTGTGCAATGGAAAGGTCCTCAGTACATTTTAAGCCTGACAAAAGACAACTGCCGTCTTTGGCTTGACAGGTAAAGATCAATATGTTACTAAAACATACTGCTGAACGCCTCTGATCTGTTCTCAATTGTGCTTGCTTTTACCATGCTCTGATGGGCTTTTCTCATTAACAGAACTTACACATCAAACTTGTTATGATTTTTCTCAGAGGCCAGGCACAACCTTCGACAAACTCACCATTTTTTGCAGCCTCTTTGTTCCTCAAGTGAGGTGGAATGTAGCGTCCTGGATAGAAAGAACACACTGGTGAACACTGGGACACTTAAAAATAAAAAATCTCATTCGATATATTTTGAAACCTCAATTATTATCTGCCTATTTTAATAGTTCTAACACCAACTATACCTTTAAATGCAGTAATGTGCACAGTGCACGCTGTCTTGGAGCTACTGCAGAAGCTAACATCTACAGTCTTCCTCATCAGCCAATAAGCACCAAGGGAAATAAAAAGTGCTCCTGGTTTGGCTGCTTTGCAAAACACCAGCCAATAGCATGTCAACAAGCACTGCACTGAGGAAAATCAGCTTCCCAAGCTGCATTTTCATTAGAGTATTTTAGATATGCTCTTAAAAAAATCTGAGTATATGAATTTTCTGAGAAGAATTTCACGTTATGTTCCTCAGAAAAATTAGTGAATACATGGGGATCTACAGAAGTGTGAAAAAGATTTTTAAAATTAGAACATTAACCCTCCATTCAGTCCTGCTGAGCCAGGACTGAATGGCTCAGTCCTGGCTGAGCCATTCAGTCAGGTGTTCTTCCTGCTTCAGCACACCTGAATCAAATTAATGCATTTCCTCAGTGTTGAGCGTTTATCTAATTCAGGTGTGTTGCTCTGGTCCAGACCACTGCAACCTGAGGCTTTCTGGAGCTAATAGTTTGTTTGTTTTTATAAATGTAGGTGCAACAAGGAGTTTAATTTTTCTGCATTGAATTTCCACAAAAGACTGATGCTAAAAGCATCAGTAATAGACACTCTTTTTCTTGTCCTTATGTAGGAAACTGCTTTGTTTGCATCATTTTCTACTATGAACATCCCGCAGAAGAAAATGTGTCTATTCTCGTTTTGAAAATGTTTGACCTTCAATTTAAAAGCTGAAAAAAGTGGTTTGTAAAACATTATTTATATATATATATATATATATATATTTGTTTTGAAGCATTTGGGTTTTC
>CAEFZY010063465.1:0-30905 GCA_903066815.1 Brachyrhaphis roseni | reverse complement strand
CAGGTACAAAACCGCTGGAATGAAATGGCTTAATTACCTCCTCCTTGTGTAGATCAGTTCTCCGGAGCCTTAATGACCTAATTATTCCATTCAGGTGTGGTGCAGCAGAGACACATCTAAAAGTTGCAGGACACCGGCCCTCGAGGACTGGAGTTTGACACCCCTGCTTTAGACTGATGGAAATAACATAAGTTCTTGAATAAGACTGATATGATTTTGAGTCTGTAATGGCTCTATCCATATTCCACATTTATCCACCTCTAACCAATCTAATATCTGCAAATATTTTAACTTTTACTCTATTTTATCTCTGAACAAAAAGATAAAGAGACATTTTTTTTTTGGACGCTTTGGTTTTCTGTGAAAACCTCCAAGGCCTGAATTTACACTGACAATAAATCACACAGGTTTTTATGTGCAAAAGAGAAAAATAAAATAATTAAAATCCATGCAAACCATATATCAACGTCCTCCCACTTCACAATTATCCCCTTCTTTGTGTTGGTTTATCACATGATATCACGATAGAAGGCAGTGGAGATTGTGGATGTAATATGAAAAGAAAAATAAAATAAAAATGCAAAAAAAATAATAAAATAGTAACAATAATCCAAGAGGTTTGGAGACACACTGTGTGTACTCGATGCACAGTCAGTGGGGGAGAAAAATATCTCAAAGTAAACAAAATTAAAACTGACCTTACTGCTTCCTTTTGAAGTTTCATACAAACGAGCTAATTACATCAAAGTAGCTTCTTGGTCCTGATCAATAAGCAGACCAAGAAGACAAAAAAAATAAAATAAAATAAAACTTAAAAGCTTTTCTATGTGTTTTCTCCTTCCTTTGACATTCAGCCATATTTCCCGCTCTGCATGCGCGTGTGTGTCGGCGCACTTGCACGCGGGCGCATTTGAATTTGAATTTGCGCAGCAATCTTCAAACAGGCTAAAGCAACCATTATCATTATCTCAGTGTGCATCATAATTAAGAGGCTCACATCAATTGCTTCATTCAGAGTATTAGTGCGGGGGGAATGGCCAGGGGAGAGAACTTTGATGGCTTATCTTTAGAGGTTAGTTAAAATCAGACCTACTCGCTTTTTTAGCACAAAGAAGAAAACACCCCCATGATAACCCCAATTAACATATTTATTCTCTGATCTTGCTGTCTAAAGTGTTTTTGTCCAGTGGATCCTTCTTATAATATCTTCTCTCTCGAGACGCGTTCGCCTGCTCGTGTGCAACAGAGAAATGAAATGTGGATGTAGAAAGATAAAGTAATGCCTGACATTATTTCACTTACCTAAACTGTTTCTAATGAGTTTAAACAAAAAGCAACAAAAAGCCCAGTTTAAACGGGTTAAAAAAGGAAAAGCAAAAAGTATATATATGTTTTATATTATTTATAGATTTTTAAAAGGAATTTATAAAAAGCTTATTTTAGGATCATTGGCTTGTGAAATATGAGGTTTTGTGCATCGTAGCTGAAAACTGCACATTTCAATGACAAATGATCAGAGCTCAAGTACATTAATTGTGGAGTTCCACAAGATTCAGCGTTAGGACCTCCACACTTTTTGTTTTATCATATGTCAGATATAAAGCACTACAGTTTCTCTTTATTTTGTATATAATATGATTATTTCTTACAAAATCTGACTTGTAATTATCATCCAGCACATGGTTAATGTCAAGAAGTTCAAGGAAAGACAAGAATCTTTCCATGATGTACATTAAAAAATGAGTGTGCATTAAGTTTGGCTATTAGCATCTTATGACAATAATTACTGGAGAAAGAAATGGTCTTAAATAAAAAACATAAACTACACTGAAAAAGATGTTTCAGTTCACAAAGTGAGCTAGTAATTTGGATAATGGCTCTTTTAATGATGTTCAATTCAAAAAGTCCTATTTGGAAAAAAAAATTATACGACAAAATTGACACATAGAAAGACATTTGAGGCAGATGATGTAGGCAGTTGTCTGTTTTATGCTTTTATTATACAGTTATTTATATCTTTAAAGTTTTTTATTTTTCCATCTTTCTGCTTCTTTTGTAATTGCCATCTTGCGTATTCTTGTTTCAATTGCGTCTCAATTTTAATTGGTAAAAAAACATAACTGAATTAAACAACGAAAGCTTTCTTCTTATTGGAGATTACTCAGAATCAGAGAAAAGATTCCTAATGTCTTCTCCAGGCACGCTGAACCGATTCTTAAAATAAAAATCCCACTGAAAGGCCTGAGAGGCTTTCGTCACACTGCTCGCTTCAGCACCTCTGTAATATTGACAACCCACTGCTGTGATACAAGGACTAATCTCGCACTTTAAAAACTTAAAAAATTAAACACACAAGCCGACGAGTTCTTATTCGAGTCCGGTATATGTCATATGTCATATACCGGACTCGGTATATGACGCGTCCTCCTGTGCGCTCGGTACAGAACCAAAGGTCACGCAACGTCCTTCTCAGAACACATGACCTGTGCTTTAGAGAGACCCATAAACGTGGGTGAGTTCAACAAGAGGAAAGGCAGGGGGACAAAGATGAACAGGTACGAGCGTGTTATTTACACCGCGTTGATTATACCCGGCGCTCCCTATTGTTTCAGCTGAATAAAATGAGGTCCCATTATCGCCAGATCACATGAAACTTCACGCCTCGCACTAGAAAGGGCTCAGAGTGTGTGTGGACACAGTCAGGAGAGCGCCACGCATTTGCATAACATCAATGCCAAGCTCACATCGCCGGATCAAGCTGATCAGTATTCCCACTGACACATAAGTGATGCACTCAGAATCTAAAATATACAGGTGTCTGATAATATCACCAATCATCAATTTCTACTCTTTGTTTTTTTTTTTTTTGCAAAATGAGCTGCCTTCTCAGCGTAATGGAATTAAAGAACACATGCACCGCCAACTAGGGCAAATTTCAGACAAGGTAAGGCTGGAAAAGGTGACGTCCTGTAGTGAGAGCAGACATTTTCCCTGCTGTTGTGAGTGGGACGATGGTAATGTGTCTAGTGAAATAGCTAGTGAGAGCTTCAGCAACATGTTCTTTATCTACGTGCAGATGAAAGTATTTTAGCAGGAATTGTATTCACAAACTTTTAGGGAGTTTTTTTCTCTTTTTTTTTTAGTACATACATCAGGTACCTTACCTGATGTATGTGAAGTCATGTTAACTAATGTGACATGTGGAAATATATGCATCACAGGGAGACAATTTCATAAACGATGAAGGAGTCCTAACAAACACAGTGCTGTGAAAAAGTATTTGGAGTTTTTATTTATCTTTTTTTTTTGGGTTGGAAACATTTACAAAAATATATTACTATTGTTGATCTCATACCGAAGGGGTAAAATTTAAGCTCACGTCTGAAAAGTTTTCATTTTTCAAAAAGGAATGTTTCATATGATCACTTTCTCCAAAGAATCATCTACGTTATTTTTTTTTTCTTTGTTGCCAAAAATGGACTTAGTCTGTCATTTTAGTAAGGTGACAGACTATTTCACAACAAAAATGCAGAGAGATCAATTTTAAAGGCCTAAAATTTCCCGTCAGTTTGAGGCGAATCACATTACCAACATGATTAGATTTTTTTAAGAGTTTGATGTGTAATACATGCAGCTGAAATGGAGTTTTGAAGTAATAAAAAGTATAGGTTGAAGCATTTCACATGAAATTATTTCTCGGTGAATTGGTCTTGGTAAATTTTGGCTTAAGATATTTTATTATATCTATATCTTGCTGCACTTTAAGTTCACTTTTTTTTTCTTTTTTAAGTTAGAATGCTTACTTCATTGTACCGTCAAAAATTTAAATGATTTCGGATCACAACCGAGTGCTACTTAGACAAAAAGTAACAGTTGTTTTGCTTGTGAGCAAAATTGATCTACGAAATCAAACTCATTCCTAATTCTTCCAGACCTTCAAACTTGTCCAGAAATTAGATTTGCTCATTTGAACGTAACATTTTTGAACCTCTGATTTCCACCGAATCCATCATCCAGAGCTCATACGCAGGGGAACAGTGGAGAGAAATAACTGCCTGTCAGCAGAAGGAGGCTTCAGGCATAAGGTGTGAAATGTAGTTTTTCTTTGAAGGCCAATCCAACGCCCTTGTGGCAACATCGTCTTTTACTTCCCACCGCATTCAAATATTTGAATCAAGTGTCTCTTTTTATATTTGAGAACATCTCCTATTTTTTTCAGCATAGCTGAGAATAGCACCTTTAAACCCGCTCATTAGGACAAAGGCTGGCAGGAACGCAGGTATGAGAGGTGCTGTGAAAAGCAGAGACAAGCCTGAATAAACTTAAAGGGAGAACAAGACGAGATGAAACACTTTATTTTTTGTATTTACTTTTTTTTTTTAATTCCAACTTCTGTATGTGAGAGCACAAATTGTCATATAGAGATTTTTTTAAAAAAAAAATAACTTTCAGATTACTTCCTTAAGCATATACATTCTAATTAGTGCTCCTTTCATGCCATTTGTAATTAACACTTTCCATGTCCCTATATTTCAAGGAAGAGTAAAAATAAGAAAGCGGCACATTGGCACATGTCAGATCATCATCGTCGCTTGTCAGGCTCAATGAATGCCACGTTATTTACTTAACCACCAGGAGCAGGTACGTGCGTTTGATAAAACGGAAGGTGATGATTAATGTTTAAGTGTGCCACAGCGTGTGGGTGTTGGATTACATTGGGGGGAATATAAGATAAGAACCGCATAGGTGTGTGTGTTCCTATATGGCTTGTGAAAATCAAATAAGAGGCAGCAATTAACACCTTTCACGCCGATCCTCTAACGTGCAGCTCTTGCCTCCCACAGCCGCCACACTGGGGCGTCAGCAGCGGCGACTCGCTGCACCTGCCCGATCCGCCATTTTTAATCTGATTGACACATCTTTCATTGACTGCTTCTTTTTTTTCCCCTCATGCTTTCTCCTTGACTACAGTGGGAGAATAATTTGATTAAAACCTGGTGGAAAAAGTAGAAGGCAGGTAAATTTAATAAAACACATCAAAGATGCTTAACAAACACAAAAAAGAACAAGTAAACAAGGGGGAAAAAAGTGAAATGAATGGCTTGAATTTTAAGTATTTTTCTCATGCTTTGTGCCTTTAAATTTCCACTAGGTGCCAGTGACTTGAAGACAAATCTTAGGTCTGAGTGTTATTTCTTTAGTTTGTCAAACAAACAAACAAACATCATTCAGGTTCAGCCAAGTCACTTTGGCCAACTTCTCTACAACCATTTAATCTAAATGAAATATAATTTAAACAGCAGGAAGTCCTCTAAATGTAAATCCTGAAACAATAGATTGGCTATAATACAATTCCCTCCTCCATTAATGGCATAATGAGAAACACTGTTGTGATGACATGATGCAGGTGGAGGGAAAGAATAGGAGCTTCTTAAAGAGACAGAGGCCCAATTTCAAGATGTCAAATTTCTCTTAAGTCATATTTACTATATATATAACTCTGGAAATTAAGAGCCCACTGCACTGAACCCCACTGAAACCTCGTGGTTATTCCGCCAAATATTGATGTTTGAACTCTTGTTGTTTCTAAATTAATATGAACTTGTCTTTTTTGCATTATTAAAAGGTCTGAAAGCACTGCATCTTTTTCGTCATTTTGACCATTTCTCATTTTCTGCCAATAAATACTAAACTTTTGTTTGGAATTTCAGAGGCATGTCAGTAGATCATAGAGTAAAAGTACAGCGTTCATTTTACTCAAACATATACCTATGAAACTGATCATTCTAAGTGGTGTCTTCATTTTTTCAAGAGCTGCATATATGTATAGCATTTTTATGACTACTGAGGGTGACATAGTTGCTCGATTGTGCTATAAAATGCCACTGTGTGCCTGAAAATTATATAATCCTAGCCCATTTGAAGCTTCTTCTTCCAAGCTTTTTTTTTTTCTTTGAAGGTTCAGAGTCTTTCACTCGACCAGCAAGCTCAGTGCGTTCACAAGACTCTCATGTGTGTGTCCCCACGATGCGGCTGGAGATCTGCTGGAAGGAGAAGAATGCTGCCGTGTACTTTATTTTAATGCCTCTGTGACGTAGCATGGGATCTCCAACTGTGTGGAAATCCCTCCAACTTAGAAGCGCTCCATGCCAGCAGGTTGTTGGAACTCTCAGTTCTTTACCGCCTCTTTTATCTTTGGTGTGCAACTCTGACTCTCCATGTGGCTGAGGTGGATCCCCAATAAGTAATGCACTATTAAAACAAAATTATACAAATACATAGTTTTCCCATTCAACTGTTGGATTAACATCAACAGGAGACATGCCATCTGTCTGGTTTATAAAATGTCTGATGTGATTTCGGGGGAGATAAAGTCCATAATGTTAGCATTATGATCAATATTACCAATTTATCTCAACAGGTGTTGAGAGAGCTTGTTGTGACCCTTTTCGTTTTAGTCACTTAGCTCTCTTCGAGTCAGTTTGAGATTTGTGCCTCCGTTATGTAACCAGATATGGGCATTTTTGTCATGAAGTGGGGTGTAAATGGCGAGGAGAAAAGCGGCAGACCCAGCTTGAAATGAAGGCAATGACGATTTAATGACGAAAATCTCAACAATCCAGACAGCACAGGTGAGCAGAGGCAACGACTCACATTGGTAGTTACAGGACTCAACTCGAAGAAAATAGACAAGAACCTGACAGCGAACAAGAAACACAGGTGTGTATAAATACACAGGGGGTAATCAAGGGAACTAGACACAGCTGGGATCAATCAAGGAGGGACAACGCAGCGACTCAACTCACACAGAATCCTAAATAACTCAAATCCTTACAGTTTTATCCCAACCTGCTTCCATTCCATATCTGTGAACAAACCATGTTATACCCACGTAATGCACTTTTAAACTCCACTTTAATAGAATTTAACCAGTCTTACATATTTTACCTCTACGGAAAAAATCTATCAATCTGATGAGAATTGCTTCCTTTTTCCACTAAATGACTCGTTAAATTAGCTACTGTGTTAAGAAGAATACTCCACACATGAAAGACTTCACATTTCTACCAAAATACAGTGACTGTAAAGATTAAAATATAGACATACATGACATAAACCTGCTTCTGGAGCATACAGAAGAACTTTTTTATCCATTTCTCAACATACGTTCCTATATAAGTAGAGTATGAAGGTTAAAGTTGCAGGTCTACTAGTCAGAAGACATCTTAAATGTGGCTCAAGATGCGGTTCATGACTGGATGAACCACAGGTTTCCACTAAGTTAGGGAAAATGTATGAACATGCTCCTAATCCAAATTTATACCCAGGTTGTGATTCAGACATTCACCGCAATCTATCAAAATTGAAAAAACTTTGCTTATTGTGTCAATAAGCAAAGTTTATTGGTATTTGATAAAATTGCCACTAATCGCAATTAATTAATTTAATTTAATCACATTATTTTTGTCTCATCCCAGCACTAATTAATACACATTCCAAAAAAAGACCAGGCCTTAATCTTTTTCTTAGCACGGTAACTTATTCCTGTCACATTGGACAGGAACATTGAGAAAAAGGATCAGAGGTTACTTCTTGAATCAAAACATGACTATATAATTAATCAAACTAATCTGTTTCTTTACACATATTTACTGAGACGCAATATGAGTAGCAAATTGCTCTAACAAACAAACACGGTATATAAAAAAAAAGTACAATCTACTTCTGCTGAAGCACCTTTGTTGAGAATAATGAAAGAAAGTCAACTTATCAGTCATCCAGTTAACAAAAAAAGTCAAGAAGATCAAACCTGTGAAAGAATGACATGACGAAAGGGCAAAATGTGTCGAATCCAATTCAGCTCTACCCTGATAATCAAAGCTAAACACATCACCATGTGGGCATTACCTGAAACTAAAATGTGAACATTAATCCATGCTCAGACATTCACTAAACTGAGGGAACAAACTTTTCTGACCTGTATTTTTGCCTTACCTAATTGCTGAGCTTTACATTTGGTCTCTGATTTAATATTATTGTGTATTTCAAAGTGTAACCTTAGTTCGCTTTGATCGTCAGGTGCCAACGCTATTCCACCTCGTGTTGTCATCTTTTATCTCTCGCTTTTCTTTATGACCCTTCTTTGTTCCTGCATTATCCTTCACTTCACATGCGAGAACAAATGTTTTCCCTGTCCTGTCATCTCCATGACAACACATATAGTGTTTGTGTGCGTCCTCAGCTCCGACTCATGAGTCAATTCAGCTTATTTGTCAAGTGCCATTTCACAACAAATGTTGCCTCGTGGCACTTTACAAAAAAAAAAGGTCAATTCGATCACAAATACATTTCAATTAATGCTAACTATCAAACAATGCAAAAAGCTCAGTCTGTTATACAGATTAGTTGCAAACGTTTTCCATCTAAGTGTAAGATTTGTTTAAATGTAACATTTCTGAAACTTTCTCTCCTGGTTTGCTTCGTCAGACTCTTAATGTGAACATGCATTTGACATAATGTGCATATTCCATTTGCTGATGTGGACTGTTAATCCCCCCTTTTATTTTTTTATGTCATAGATCTGGTAAAAGTTGTTTTATTTTTGTTTCATTATAAATAAATGCACCTTTACAAACCTGTGTTGACAGTCTGCATTTCATTCCTTTCATAAAAAATCAGAACAGAGTATAGACAAACTTTAAAGCAGAAGAATGCAAGAAAGCAAAGACTGCTATTCCTAAGGTAATTGGAAATGCAGATGATGATATAGTCAAATAACTCCAGACTATAGAAACATGATATCCGCTTACACAGTTTCTCTAGACATTTATAACAGATAAGCTTCATAAAAAGACATTCAGACAGCAGTCTTGCATTTCATAAGCACCTCTTAGTTGCTAAAGACACCGACCAACTCAAATTCCTAATCAAATTCCCAGCGTGAAACCAGCACTGCATTCTCACACATCCTCAGTCCCGACTCTTCCAGCACGCCCTCCACATACGCAGGATGCTGCTGAGGAAGTCGGATAAAAATAGTCTGGTATTGTTTTATCGCTCTGTGACAAACTTGTGCCCAGGATATTTTTGTCAAATCTGGGCATTGGACACTTGGAAGCGGCAACACATCACATCACTTCTTTGTCTACTGTTTGAGAAAGAATAAAATGGGCATTTAGAAACTTTTCGGATTGGCTCTCTGTTTGGGCCTGATTGTGCCCACCTGTCATGGTCTATAAATTTATCGAGAGCTTGTCGATTACCATGCTGTCCTTATGTCTTACTCACTGTGTTTTTTTTTTCATTTTTGTGTTTTGTGTCTCCATTGATGTTTTCTTGGTTAGCAGTTAGCATTTTAGCCCGAGACGCGTGCAAAAAATATTTATCGGTTTTTCTTTGCTCAGGCCAAGAAAATGTTCTCTGAGATTCAACATAAAAATGAAATTAGATGATTAACAAAGATTATGCTCAACATTGATTTGACAAAAATAACAAAACAACTTACTGAAACATGCCTCTATTTGACCTTTGGCATTATGCTGTGACTTCATGTAGTACGTACAGTAAGGTGGCTTTCCGTTCATACAGCTGTTCCAACTCTTTGAAGCCCGTGTGCCTGAATTATACAGCTGAAGTCTTACAGACCTGTGGCACAGGAGACAGCAGCTGCAAATCCTAAAGAATACCAGATAATGGCTGCGACATTTCCAGGATGCTAAGTACTCGGGGGCAGTGCACAGGGCAGGGAAATGACAAGTGGAGTCTCTATGCTGCCTAAAACAATCAAGAGACTTGTCTGACTGCAGCCGAGCAGAAGCTTTGCCTTCTGGCTGTCACTACTTATTGCTTGGCATTCCTTAAGCTGTCTAAAGGCTACTGTATATAAAGCTATTTCCGAGGCTCAGTGTCATTTTCCGAGGTGGGTGGGCCACGTAATTGTGTCCCTGCTTTGGCAGTTGTCTGTCTGCTCGACAGCTATACGTTTTCATTTGCTTTTGTGGTTTGGCGTCGCCTGAAGGGTTGGCATGTTGTGTTAGAAAGTGCACCGTTTCTTTTTGTATACAAATGAGGCTTCCGTCAACACAGTCCCTGCCTCGTTCCCAAAGTAAAGCTTTTTTTCATTTCCGGAAACAATGGAGGTGAGTAATTGATTGCTTTTTTTTTTTTTTTTTTACCTTTGTGTAACTGTGGTTTTTAATCAATGTAAAAGTATTCATAAGGCTGTTTTAACAGAGTTCTGATTTTTTTTAATTTTATTTTTTTCCTCACCCCAAACAATTGATTGCCGCCTGACATAAAGTTGGACTTTATACTCCAATTTTCAAGTAATAATAATAATAATAATAATAAAGAAACACAGTCACATTTTGTAGTGTTGTCCCAAAATATGCTTTTTTTTTTGTCATTCTCCCCTAAACTACATTTAAATGGAAATTTGTTGGCTGGATGGATCAGAGAGAAGGTTCATTTGTTGTCAAAAAACAAAAACTGCACAGGTTTCTCCTGTACTAAACAACAAATTCCTTTCTAAAAATTCATTTAGGCAACGATTTACTGTAAACGTGATGTAATTTGTATCTTTTAAACTGTTATTGCTCCAGTTGTTTTGATTCCAGTGAAAATAACAATCCGTCCATCGTCTGCCGCCTATAAGAGCAACTTTTTCCATCTTGTTCTGGGGACTCCCAAGGCTTTTCCCATGTCAGAAGGCATATATGATCCCTTCAGCTAGTTCCCTGTCTGCCCCAGGGCTCCCCTCCCAGTGGGATGTGTGCAGAAAACATCCAAAGAGAGACACCTCGGAGGGATTCTGATCAGATGCCCATAGCACCTCGGCTGACTCCTTGCGATGCAGAGGAGCAGCGTCTCTGTTCCAAACCTCACCCAGATAAATGAGCTCTTCCCCATCGCAAATACGCAACTAGTGAGTCAGCTAATGACACGGCAGAATCTTAAAAGGCATCGAGGCGTCTGTGAAAACAGCCTGCTCACTTTCAAGCTGCGCATTAGAAAGGGGCGTTTAAGTGTCAGGCAGCAATGATTGTTGGTGCCTGACAGGCTGATCTGAGAATTTCGTTTGATGTACTCAAATGTTCACTTCTGTTGTGTTTATAATGAACAAGTGCAAGGGAAAATATCCAGTTGGCAGCAGTTTTGTGCTACAAAAATGCATTTTTGATGTCAGAGGAGAAAGAGCAGACTGCATGGTTTAAAATGACCAAAAAAAAAAAACACCAAACAAAAAAGAAAAATAAGGAAACCGAAGCTCCAATAACCACTCGTTATCACCATGGCGGGCAAAATGCCATCTTTGATTGCACATCATGTTGAACCTTGAAGAAGATAGACTGCAGGAAACTGAGGCTACAATTTGCACAGACTCACCAGAATTGAACGGTTACAGATGGTGAAAAAACGTTGTCTGGTGTGAGCAGATTTGTGATTTCAGCTGTTGTATGTAGATGCTAGAGTCAGAATTTGGCATAGTAAAAATATAAGAACAGATACATCCAGCCTTATACCAACAATTTGAGATGATGATGATGTAATTTTGTAGGAGTTGTGAAGGGTTGTGGCTCACTTTGGGCCCTTTCCAACTAAACAATGTTTTATCCTCTTAGCACGATGCTCAGGAAGAGAGTGGCGGATGTCACAGTCAGACAGCGATATCAGGGGGCTGTACGTCAGACCGTCAGTTCCAGAAACCACACATTAAAAAATACCTTGTCATTTAAGACCACAGGAGAGTTAAACACCACAGCCTAACTGTTCCTCACTGCGTTTATCCCTTTTGACAATAGTACATCTATTTGCAGCAGCACAATGTCACAAATCTCATATCATCTCAAAGATTCCTTAACATTACAGTGTTTCTTGGTTGTCTCTAAAGTCACTAGAATCTAACTGAGCTCTTTTGGGATGTGGCAAAGCATAACATTTACATTGAGGATGTCCAATAGACAGATCAACCCAATTACACTCATGGAGAACATTCAAATCCATCCCTCCATCCATTTTCTTACACCCTTGTCCCTACTGGTGTCGGGAGGTGCTGGTGTCTATCTCCAGCTAACGTTCCGGGCGAGAGGTGGGGGTCACCCTGGACAAGTCGCCAGTCTGTCGCAGGGCAACACAGAGACAGACAGGACAAACAACCATGCACACACACACTCACACCTAGGGACAATTTGGAGAGACCAATTAACCTGACAGTCATGTTTTTGGACTGTTAGAAAAAACCCAGAGTACCTGGAGAGAACCCACCATGAACAGGGAGAACATGCAAACTCCATGCAGAAAGATCCCGGGCCGGGAATCGACCTTCCTGCTGCAAGGCAACAGTGCTACCAACTGCACCACTGCGTCGAACATTCAAATCTCACACAAAATACAACAAAGAAAACTGCAGAAATATAATGATAGTTGAAAAGTTAACCCAAGTAAACTTTGTAACTTTAACATATACATAACTTGATCTTCATAAGGTTCTATGGTTATTTAAATCTAATCTCATAATATCACGCAGTTGGCCAAATTGTAAAAGCAAATGAAAAAGATGAAGAAATAATCAAACTTATATTTATGCAAAGTATCTAAACTTGTGTACCTTAATTTCCCATCACTGTCACTGTCAGAATATAAAATTTAATCTTTCTAGGCAAACAGGTAATCCCACAGGTAGGATTTAAAAAAAACATCTTTGCTTTGTTGCTGGGATAATTAGAAATATCCAGAAAATCTGCCTATTTAGAGCAGAGGAGAGAATGTATCTTGAAACTCTCTGACTCTTTCGGCTGACACAAATCTGTCCTAGTGAGTGTGACAGAAGATCGATCCCACTGCTCTATAAGTGTGTTTTCATTCAGGAAGAAGTATCTGAAATATTTTCCAGTACATCAAAATGAACCCGGTGATATTCTGCAGGCTTTGAAATTTCGAATTAAGACTTTCTTTGTTTCTTTGTTTGCTGACCTCAACAGAATTTACGATTACCTTCATAAATGACTTCCAAGATCAAAGATTATTAAAAACTACTAAATATACATCACGGTTGCCGCATAAGTCTTAAAAAAAAATAAAAAAAAAGATATTGAATAGATAGAAAGTTATTCTTGGGGGGGGGAAACTTCTTTGCTCCAACTGTTTGCTATGACAACAGAGAACAATTTGATTGGATTGGCTGTAGGGAATGCATTATGTTCCGATCACGCCACAGTGCCAGCGTTGCAGCGTGATTTTTCCTGCTTCCTGAGGACAAAGAAGAAAAGATAACGGAAGTTCTTATCACTCTACACCTCTTTGGGTTAGAAACATGCTTTGCATAGCATAACATGGTCCATTATCTTTTGATAACTGCACAGCTTCTCATACATTAAGCTGTAATATTCCTCTGGCATCAGACTGGCCCCTGCTCTGTTCGGTTCAGGCATTTTGTTCGTTCTGGCAGCACATTAACACAGTTTGGTTCAAAAGTTTATATCCATGCTCAGAGGAAGTGAACATGTGATTATTTTTGAGTTATCAGTGACATATTTCAACTCTGTTTTTTTTTTTTTCTTTCTTCCCAGGACGGAATAATAATAAAATAAGCAACTTCAAGGATTGTTAAAAACAAGAAGATATTGCCCACAGGATCAAACGCTGGAAAAAATAGCAGGGCTAAATCTATACATACTCATATTTAACCAAACATACAATAGCTGGTACTGTATAATATTCAGTCTATTTTTATTTATTTTTTTAGTTTGAGCCTGTGTGGATTAGAGGAAATCAGAATTCAGTTCAGACTTGTGCTCTTAACTTTTTTTTAAAATTTATTTTAATTAAACTTGTTGGGTACACGGCAACAGGCATTTGTCAGCTGACGGGTCAGACGATAAGCCTTCCCGTGAATCCGATCAAACTGATATTACCGCACTGTACATCCCCGTCTGTCTTCTGATAATCAAACGCAGCCTGAACATGTCGCCGCGCTAACCCAAGTCAATTAGAGGTTTTGATCCCTTTCCAATGCGCTGGAATCGACTGAGGCAGAAAGGCTCGGCGCTGGATGGATGCTTCGCCGCAGAGGAAGGCGACCGTTTGACAGCCAGTGTTTAATCTGTCTGTGTCAGTCCATCAGTGTCAGCCACCGCTGTGACAGGCTCATACAGAGGAGGTGAATGATGGAAAACAATAGAGCAGAGATTGCGTCGGGAGCGGCACGTCGCAGATCAAGCGCAAATCAGAAATAAAGCATTCAGAGGCACGCTCCAGAGTAGTGCTGCTCTTTCCTTGGACCAGACACACTTACCTCTTGTAGCATAAACGTAATTTGGGAAGAAAAGAGCCATGAAAAAAGTAGTTTACCCTTCACAGATTTGTTCCGTCTTCGCTTTTCTGACATGCAAATGTTTCATATTTCAAGTTCAGCAGCCGGCAAATGAAATAAGAGTAAACACAAGCAGCTGTTTTCTTTTCTTGTTGATCAGGCCTCCACCACCCGCCCCTTTGTTAAAGCATTCATTAACTTAAGTTAGTAGCTGAAGTTATCAGAAACACTTGCTGCCACCAAGGATGACTCAATAAGTTTTTACAATTCAGAGGGTGATTTTTTTTTTTTTGGACAGTTTTTTAATCATAGTTTAAAAACTACATTTCATATACAGCTCTGGGGGGGAAAAAGCAAAGAAATCACTGCACTGAACCCCATTGAAAACCTCCTGGTTATTCCATCAAATATTGATTTCTCAACTCTTCTTGAGTTAAAACATTAGTTTTGTTGTTTCTAAATGAATATAAACTTGTTTTCTTTGCATTATTTGAGGTCTGAAAGCGCTGCATCTTTTTTTCATTATTTTGACCATTTCTCATTTGGAGACATGTTGTCAGTAGTTCATAGAATAAAATAACAGTGTTCATTTTACTACCTATGATACCTATAAAAAGTAAATTCAGAGAAGCTGATCATTTTGAGTGGTTTTCCCAGAGCTGCATACTCAGGTTTTCTTTGCCTGATATTAAACTATATTTGGAAATCTGAAACATTTGATGGTGACAAAAGAGCTGTAGGTGAACAATGAACAATGTTCATTTTTCAGCACCACCACAAATTTTAACTGCCATGCAGAAAAAATTTATTTAAAAAACAATGCAGGAAGCTCTGGCGAACTCGAACCATTAAGACAAAATGGCATCTGTGTGTTGGCCTAAACAGACCGTAACGAATGCATTCACTCGAGCAAGAGATCTTATTAGCAAAGGGAAACGAGCAAATCACAAAAGCGAAAACAATCTAAAGTAGGGAATGCAAAGAAAAGCCTAATTTTAACAAAATGATTCAAACAAAAAAATAGAGGCTCACACTTGCGAATAGCGCCAGAGAATTTCATCGCGATTCAGGAGATTTCAGAAAGTTGCGAAAGCGATGAATAGCTCTTTACACCTCTCTGAAGGGTCTGAAATAAAGAGCGCGACCCCAAGTCAATGCCTGTGCATTAAAAAGTATTCAGTGTGGCTTCGTTTTGTGAGGCTTCGGCAGCTCTTACAGAAACCAAACAGAGAGGGGAGAAAATGAAAAACTCTATTGTGTTAAACTGGCCTGAGTGGATATGAGGATGCATTATAAGCTTTTATCTTGGGAGAAATCATATTATAAGGCCCATCAAGTTTGGATGGAGCTTTCAGCTGTGACACTATATCTGAAAAAGGCTGCAGGAGGAGAAAGTAGAGATTTTATTTTGTTCATTATTCTCCTCCCTCCCTTCAGAAAAGACATCTTTAGAACAAGCTGGAGATATTTATGTCTCCAATGATGGTTATTGCATCCTGATTTAAAACAGTGTTTCATAACACTAAAACGTGCAATAAAAGAAACTCAAGTCAAGTCGTAAATCCTCAAGTAATATGTATAGTTTTAAAACTCAAAATGGCTTTACCCAGTGAAGGATAAAAAGAGACACAACTCCTTAAAGAATTTTGACTGACAACATAAAAGAAGTCATTTCATCATTTTAATAGCACCTGATATATATTTCATCTCCTACCTTTAGAAAAAGTAATAACTTGCTTTATAATGTCCGAACCGGGAGACGTTTCAATGGTTTTGATAGCTAAAAGAAGAAAAGAAAAAAAAAATTCTCTATTCTGTTTCAACCTCTGATTTACAAAGCAGATAGCACTAATGGTGTGATTGTGCAAACATGACGAGTGTGAGCAATTTGCGGTGTGGCAACATCATCTTGAATCTCTGTTGGGAAACCTGCTACAGAAATACAGGATAGACCAACAGCGGTGTGATTTATACATTTCAGCAATGGTCTGAGAATGAAGCAAAGTCAAAAATCACAGTGAGAGGAAGAAGGGCTTGAGAATATAAGAGTTAATTATGAGTATGGGGGAATTTTACTGCCCTACAGCACAAGAGCACACACATTTTCAGTCTGAAAGCGCACAGGCACACCCACTGGAAGGAAACAAACACACCACTTTCATTCTATTGGCTGAGACGGTTGCCAGGCGACAGTGTTTTTTCGTTTGAGAGAGAGCAGACAGGAATTCGCAAGTAAGCAGAGAGAAGTTTTGAGGAGAAAGGTTTGAGAAAGTGCAGTGAATATTTGAAAGTGAGCAGAAGTTCTGAGTACAAGCATGTCAAGTTTTGAGAACAAACATGCAGTCCTGTTTTCAAACTGAAAATGTGTGCTCTCAAATTATGGCAGTAAAGTTCCCCCATAAATGAATAGATCGCTTCTTGGTTGTTCCGAAGTGTAGAGAGTCTCAGCGGATGGCAATGATGTGAATTCAGGGATAGCTTAACATGATGAGAAATATGCAGGTAGTGCTTCATTTTATTGAGAGAGCGGACAGGCAAGTAATGAAGGCGGCTTTGTCGAAGCTTTTGCACTTGATAAAATGATGATTATTACTCAAGGCTTCAGTGATGCACTCGATATATTGAATATAGAGTCGGTGAAAAATTGAAAAGCCGCCCAGATGTATTTATACTTTGATCCTGATTTAAGAGGCTTTTAAATGTGCAGCAAAATTCATGAGATGTGTTCTACAAATACAGGTATAATTTTCACAAGAATCAGCCAAATTCACATTGCATTACAGATTTAGTAACTGCTATTGGCTACTTATACTCACAAAGTATGCAAATATGTTAATCAGTGAATTTCTGACCAAAATTGCGTCCCGTTATTTTCATTTTTAAAGTGTCCTCTCCTTTGCAAAGTCAGACATTTCAGCAGTTTACTTTATTTTCATGTTCCAGTAATTATGTGGCGTTGCCTGCCTGTTGCCAAGAACACTGGTGTTTGAGCATCAGATACTTTTCGAGCTGACATTAGTCTAAATAAACATGGATGTCTACTTAACAAATGGGCAAACTTTGTAAGCTCAGACACAGGAGCGGCTGGTGCAAAACATTCTTGGTGAGGCTGATGTGCCAGTAGATTTTCCTTCCATGTCCAGGAAAAGGATTCAAATGAACCGTAGAAAAATGCCTGCAGTTCCACAATAATATGACATTCTTTCTACTGCAAAAAAAAACATGAAGGATTAAATTGACTAAAAGTAAAAGGTTTGTCCAGTTACTAACAAAATATACAATATTTAATCGCTAAATCAGTGCCAACAGTTAACATTCAATCAGATTCAAAACTGATGGAGTGACATTGCCAAAAATAAGTTTTAGCAATGTTTACCCAGAGCACCATTAGCATTATGCCAACCAAATTGACAAAAGCACCATGAAAACAACAGCGATGTTCATCGCTCTCGTCTGCTGTGTCATTCAAGGAGGAGAGTTCAGGCTAAGCTTCCCTTGACTGCCATCATCATCATCATCATCGTCAAATTTATCACCATAGCGACCCAAAACTTTCAGTAGGGATGAGATTCCAATCACCCCAAAGACATTAATTTCAGTGATCCTGATTGGTCAAATGTTTAGTATTTTCTGTTCCTAGCAACCAGACATGATTGGCGAGTTAGCTTCACTTCTGGGGCGCTAACACCATCGCCCTAGGAGAGAGCTGGCAGCAGTCTGTCAGGGAAAATTCACTGGTGAATGAGAGTTATAAAGGAAAACAGAGTAATTCTACTAATGATACCACCAATACTAATAGATTTTCTTCCCCCTTTCTCGTCAGGGAAGGCAGCGCCCCCTATGGACCAGCTGCCCCTGTTCAGAAATTAAATTAAAAACAGTTAAACTAAAAGAAGACTTTACTAAACAAGAATTTTCAGGATTTTTTTAAATAAAATGAAATCACAAATTAGTTTTTTTGTGTTAAACTTAACAAAAAATAACCAGACAAACTTGAGTGATTACCAAACAAAGACCGTAAAAAAAGTTCAAACGATGCAATTAAAGCAAAAAAAAAAAAACACAAAGAAAGCTGAGCCTCTATATAAATTAAGCATCTTTCCATTTTAATGGCATTGCTACTGAAATGATGGCTTCTTTAATGTGCATTGCTGCAATATGTTCTTTTTTCTAAAGCAATGAAAGGAAAAAAATAAATAAAAATAAAATAGAGTGAAGAAGATGCATAAAAGGAGAAATAAGGGACATTTCTTTTTTTTTTTTTGAATAAACTAATTCTACTAACTCAACACTGTTTGCAAATAAATACATTTAATAGCTAAGGACATTTGTTTCGAGCAAACAATATGCAGTTATGTTTGTTGTTCGCCATGTTTTTACAGCCAAAATGAAACGGAACCGGGACACTCCAAAAATCTGAGCCTGGTGCCAGAGAGAGAGAGAGAGAAAGAGAATATCATGCGCTCTCAGAGCTTTGCCCCACACCATTCTGTTCGGATGAAAGAAATTAAAAAGTACCGGGACCAACACTTGACTGTTTGTGATGAACAGTTTTTGGTAAACACAGTTATTGTCATGGCAACATTGTTATCCTCTTTACATCTGTTAGGCTGTCCTGCATCTCTCCAAATCTTCTCTATTAAATATAATCCCTGAAGAGAGAAAACCATAACCGTACTTGCTGACACAAAAAGCTTCTTGGTCTGTCATTATATCATTTTAAACGCAAGATAAAACGTTTTAATTATTTAGATTTAAGCACAGGGTGAAATATTTCCAAGTCTCCATTACCTGTGATTTGAGGCCTACGCTTTAAACACAATACAAACACAAAATTGTCTCCAGAGATTAGAATATTATATAGAAGCAATAAAAAGTACACTTTAAACGGAAATGCCAAAGTATGTCCATTTCTACGCACTCAGTACTTGGTTTCCATTAGCACCGCTGAGGTTTAATGGTAGCATATAATTCTCATAGCATCTTCATTTGTTTTAGTCCAGATTAATTTTGGCCAAGACGTTCATGCTAACCGCTAGCCCGAAAAAGGCTGGCGACTCCAGTGACAAAAACATCATAGCAATTGCTGGAAATGCTATTTTATTACTTCAGCTGTTGTAATTTGTTTTTTAGACCGACTGTACTTTTAACACACTTACTGTTATTCTGACTGGAAGCACTTTATTTCATAGCTTTTCAGTTTGTGTTTTATAGAGGAAGAGGAATGTCGAGGCATCACTTCCACACTTCATTTCCAGATTAAAAAAACTACATGCCTTTGTAAAAATAACCATTCTTAAACGCTATGATACCTCGGAGTTTCATAAAACTTCTGCGAAGACTAGAGTTTAACGTTGAAGACCTTTTTGGACTCCGCCCCTCTCAGGCTGACTGTCAGCTTCGCCCTCTGGGGTTAACAAATATGGATTCACTGAAAATGAAGATGCAAACCAATCTTCACCTCCAGGTTTCTGCACCGTCCTCTTAAACGTTGCAAAAGAGAAGACAGGGCTGCATTCTGGAGGAGTCGGCTAAACCAGGTAGCAAAGTGCAGCCAGCAGGTGGTTGATGAAAACTTTAAGCCAAGTCACTCTGAGCACTGCTCGGGTCAAGGTGATTTGATAGTGGGATGCTCTTTCAATGGCCAGTCCTTTGTAATCGCTGCACATTTCTTTTTACTTCGGTCGCCCTAAAATTACTCCTCTGACTTTTTCTCAGAAGTAGAATTCTGTATTTTTAAGCTTAAGCTCATACAAAAAGAAAAGAAAAACTCAACTTTTAAGTTTCAGCAAAGCACCTAAACTCTGGTCTGTGTTCGAAGGGGATTATTTGATTTAATTGCTTAACGCCTTAATGGTTTTTCAAGGTGTTTATGTACTCAAATTGCAATGAAGAGAACACAAACTGAGAGAAGTTGAAGGAAATAAATGAGCTCCTTGGTTATTTTTGTTCGCTCCTGCACAGACGTTTGAGTGAATATCAATATAAAAAGTAAACTTCAGAGGAATAGTGAGCTTTTAAAATGTAAGATCATACTTTTTTTTTTCTAATCATGCAGTAAAAATTTATGGAAACCCCTGAACATAAATTATCCCAGCCTCTTCAAACCTCAAATTAGACGATGAAGTAAACAGAACACTAAACATAGAAAGACAAAGGAGGAAGAAACACAAAATAATTGATGAAACTCAAAGTCGGTATGAATAAAAGTTTACAGTAACTGCAGGATTGAACAATTTCTCTTTGCATAACATTCTGATGTATGTAAGTTAATGCTTCACACAGCTTTATAGACGGTTTGCTTTACACCAGTGATGCTTTGGAGAGTGAAGGGTTCAGGATGAATCATATTGTTTTGTTAGCCTTGTGATAAAATATGACTAAAATAAATAAACAGAGTCGACTGCAGTCAATTTGGGAAACAGAAACATTTTCTGTCACCTGTATAATTCATTGGGTTTATCTTAAAAAAAATAAAATAAAATCACTCGTATGGGTCTGCCCACAAACTGTTAGTCATTCTGGTGTATTTGCTGCTCCATAATGCAGATGTCACAACAATGTCAAGGTGACTACCAGCCCTTTCAATGCATCTAAATCTAAAATGGTTCTCTTCCACTAAAATGAATGTGAGCCTCCATGCTGATATTAAATCTCTCTAGTCATTTTTTTGTTTCATTTTTGTTACCATAATTAAATGTCACTAATGTTCCTTCCTATGTTACACCTTGTAGCCTGATGTTTTCTGATCTGTGGTTGAACTCTTCATTTTGGGTTTCTGCTCCTGCTTCGCTGTCGTCTTCTCTTGTGCTTTCTCTCGCCAGAACTGGCAAAAGCAAATTACTGCTCAGGCTCAGTTGAAAGCGTTGGTTCTCCTTTACCCGCTTTCTCCCGATAATAACTCATATTTTATGCATTTTATGTTCTCCGCATTTGATCCGCAGCAATAAAATTCTATTTCTTTCTGTCACTGGGCTCTGCTCTCGCCCGTCGTCGGCCATTTGAACTTTAGAAACATTTGCGTTCTTTTGAAAACTGATGTTTGTTTATTTTCTGTAATTCAGCGCGCAGAGACTGAAGCACTTCTAAAAGCAACATGGAGCATTCAGTTCGGTACCTTTATCCTTGTATAAAGTATTTGTATAAATCAGCAAGTGCATTGTTTCCTTTTCTTTGGAACATGTGCAACTCTTTGTGTCACTGTCCTTTCACTCCACAATTATGAGCTACTTTATGATGTGTTTTTTTCTTTTTATGCCTAATCCAAATAAAAGACACTTAAAATTTCTGGTTGTAATGTGGCAAACAGTAAAAAGGATGAACTGGTGTGAGTATTTTTCAAATGCACTGTGCAGGACGCTGACGATTGGAAAGTAAAACCTGTCGTGTTGAGTATTTGCGCACTCCTTGATCTTTGCAATGAAGAGTCACTGTGCAAAAGAATGCACAGTGCAACCCGTTATTATTCGTTGCAACCCGTTATTATTCAGATCAAGACGAAGACTTTATTCGAGGCCATTGGGTGAAGGTGGTCAGCGAATAGCTTGATGAGGACGGAAAAGTAAGTGAATGACTTCAAGGTCACCAGAATTTTATTCCAAAGGTGTACCGGAGCCGTTGGGCTACATGTAATTACTCATTGAGACAATTTGTCATTGTACTATTGCTTATCATTTAATATAAAATGACTTGGCAGGTGTGTCTGATTTACAACATCCATAAAATCCCACGATGCCCCTGTTTACACAAATTAAAATCAAATTGGGCCGCGTTACGGAGCGCCGTTTCTTCCTTCCCGGGCTGCACAGACTGACGACTCAATCATGGGTCCATCCGTCTTGGAGTTACAAATCTTAGCTTACAGTTATTGCGCTCTCAGTCATTAAACTCCAGCCGCAAATCACCGCACTGTTCACCATAAAACTGCCACGCGAAACATCCGAGCCATTTATGGCGTGAAAGAGTGCCAAACGTCTTTCTAAAAAAAAACATAAAGCAATCAAGCATATGCTTTATATTACTGACATATACGGCGCTAATGAACTCCGGAGAGTGATAAATGTTTGTTGATGAGTGTGAGCATTAGCATGAAAGATGCCGGTGAAACACATCTCTGTGTGGATAATTGTCAGCAAGAAGAGGAAAGAAAGAAAGAAAAAAGACAAAAAACAACAGATGTCTCATTCCTGAGATGGAAAGCCTCGTGGCAATGATAATGAAAGCAAACCTTGACAAATAACACAGATCTTTTGTGGTTAGGATACTCTTGTTGCCATGGAGCGGTTTTGGGTGCAGACTACTGGTTGCTAAATTGCTGTAACAGGCAAATGGTCCATTAGGAGGTGTTTGCTTGCAGGCTGTTAAGTTTTTCAGTTCTGGATATGATTTCATCAAACGCCGCCGCAGCAGTGCGGAAAGCTGTTGCCCGTCCTTTCCAGTATCCTTTGTTGTGAGATGCACTTTAAAACATTTTTTTATTATTATTTCTTTACGTTCAACATAAAAAAAAACACAACTGAACTGGATAAATCAAGTAAAAGGGCAGATTTTATCTGGAGAACACCAAACCCAAAAAAAACCACAGCATTTATGGCAGGAATGAATTAATCATACAAGAACAACTGCAGGCTTCCAGGTCTCTGAAGGCCCATTTGAAGCTCCTCTCAGTCAAACACCTTTTTTACTTGTGACTAAATAAGGACTAATAAAATCCAATCATGCCACAATATATCTTTTAACGACTATCCCAGTCTCAGTGAGAAACTTCCAGTGTTTGATATGGACCACCTTTCAGGCCGACTCGCCTTTCAATACGTTGTTGTAATTGCACTTGTGAGATGCTGCATTTGCATGACTATGGCGAGTGTTTCAAAAGTGCCTTCACCTTGAGCGCTCCATCTGTGTGTGTGAGGGACCAAGCGGTCAAAGCATAAAGAACACAATAAAACTAATTTTTTCAAAGTGTTTTTTTTTATTATTATTATTTTACATTATTTTTTGACCCCATAGATTTCAAGATTAGCAAAGTACAAAAATGCAATTATTGGGCCCATGAAAGAGGTCAAAAAGTGACTTTCATAAAATGAACTGTGCAAACAAAATTCATTAAAAAATATTATCAAGCTAAGCACCAATACTACCAAATAAGGACCAAATAAATTAACAGAATCTTAAACACCCTTCTTTCAAGGTCCTCAGGCCACGCCTCTTAAAACAGGAAACAGGAAACTCCTCAGACCAGGTGAATCAGAAGGAGAAAAACAGAACTAATATAACAGAACACATTTAGAAAACCTCACATTAGTTTTAGGAGTGCACTTCACAATATTACTAATAAGTCCAGGTGAAGACATTAAGCACATTACTAAAAGACATTTAACTCCCAAACAATATAAACTAATGATGTGAGTGTGTGGACTGATTTAACTGTTGTGTGGTCGAGGCAATGCACTCCTTAAACTTTTAACTTTTAAAATCAATTCAGTTCCAACTGATTGATTTTATGCTAAATAACCAAACAGTCATTTTATATTTGCCCTTGCTCTGCAGCCCGGTCGCAGTGTTTTAAATGTTCATGGACAATATAATGTCCACTTTGATATGGTTGCATCGGAACATTTTTGAGAATTTCTACCTACTTTTGTCAATGTTGGATTCATAAATCTCATACACTATGATTATCACACCTTTCAGCAGTTTAGTATTTTGAGGCAGAACCTCAAACACGCTTCATTCATTTCAATTTCAAGTGTATTTGAACTGCCTTGTTGCTGAAATCTAGCTTTACAAAGTGCTTTAAATCATAAAAACATCATACAGTCACCAATCGTAAAACAAGAGATAAACAATACAAGTCATCAATACACATCAAATACGTTGATCAGTGCCACAAATACTACTAATCTGAGGCAGCTCTATGCAGGTGGGGCTTTAGTATTGATTTAAAGGAACTCAGTGTTTCAACTGTTTTGCAGTTTCTTGGAAGTTTGTTGCAGGTTTGTGGTGCATAGAAGCTGAATGCTGCTTCTTAAGGAAGACCTGAGAGGTCTGGAAGGTCGACACAACAACAGCAGATCTCTAATGTATCGTGGTGTATTTTAAAGTCCATGAGCTACAAGGAGCCAGCGGAAGACCTTTAGAACTGGGGTGAGGTGCTCATGGTTTTAGTCAGGACGCCAGCAGCAGCGTTTTGGATCAGCTGCAGCTGTCTGATTACTTTTTTAATTCAGACCTGTGTAGGCATGAGATGAGAAATCAATGCAACTGAAGATTAATGCATCGAGTTTCTCTAGATCTAGCTGGTACATTGTTCCTTTAAGGCTGGAAATGTTCTTCAGGTGATAGAAGGCCGATTTTGTAAGTAACTGTACGTGACTCTGAAGGTTCAGGTCAGAGTCCGTCACTACCCAGAGTTTAATATAGTTTAGATGGGAGAACAAAGTGCAGCAGCAAACTGTAGGGCTGCACTGTGTCCTTACTTTCTGTGGTTGAGTAGTATTTACTGCTCAGTGGTAGATACGTTCTGTGTGCACCCTGCATCTTTGCACATATATGAGCTTTGGATGGAAGAGAGAAACTCTGGAATGTGATATCGGTAGCAGAATCACTTACATTCAAGACAGATCAAAGCACAGCTATATGCTGAAAGACTGAAAGGTCAAATATGCTGTATGACTGCAGCAACTGGTACTGTTAAAAGAGTACCAGAAGAATCAAGCTCAATGAAAAGCTGACAGTGAAAAACAAACTTTCACTCAGAAACTGCAAAGCCCATTTTCGGTGGACCAGCAGCGGCAACATATTACACAAAGACTAGGAAAGGAAACACTGTTGCAGAGAATGAATCAAGGTAGACGTAGTATGCTAATAGCACTCCAGGGATAGAAAAGTTCATGAATAAAATAGAAAACCATTAGCAGCCTTACACCGGTAACCGTGTGACGGTTCAGCATAAATCAAACAATTAATCAATTAATAGAGAACAAAGTGCTTTATAAGACAAACACAGAGTTACTACAGCAATGACAAAGTAAGCAAAAGGAGAAAAAGAAAGTGAGCACAGAGACAAGTGGAAGATAAAATTTACAAAAGACATTTGTTTAACTGTCAGATGAAGCATCCCTGAGAGATTCCAAGTCTTCCAATCAAGCCAGAGATGGAGAAAGACCTGACCTGCAGTTCCAAGTTCTTCAAACCCTTCTTGCTTCCAGATGATCTGCTCTGAGTGGACTATGGAAAGCCTGATCCATCTTCCAACAGCCTCCACTGAGAAATCCTTCAATTGCAGCATTAGAGATAGATATGTTAGTTTGGTTAGGTTTGTATTGCTTCTCTATGCAGTTGAATCTTGCTGAACTGTGTCCTTATAAACTTTATTAATGAAAGAAGCATGTGAAGTGGACATTAAATTGTCTGAAGTTCTTCAATAGTAGTAAAATAATCTTAGTGCATGCTTTGTAAATTCATGAAAGTTTCAGTTGCCTAAGCACAAAATTATTGAAACTACATCCCTGGGACTCCATGCGAGTCACTGCCTCTTGGAACTGATCCAGGTCCAAGAGGCAGTCGTAAGAAGGAGAAGTCCATTGCTTTAATGAGTATAATCTACTGGGTTACTACGGTTACTAAGTCACAGAAGGATGAGAGGTGGGACATTCGGTACAGCCAGGAGAGTAGTAGGTCTCGGTCCGGTTGAAGTGAACTCTGGCGCAGTTTGAATGCACATGTGAATGCCAATTGGAGCGGAGGCTGCTCCAAAAGCAGGAAGCAAGCTGCAGCACAGGGCATTCTGGGTAAATACAACATAAACAACCATGTATAATCTAAGGCTAGAGGGAGAAATAGCTTGTGGTCTTTTCCTAAAAGACAAAGGAGAAGTCCTGATGTCACTCCTCTGGTCTGCATCAGAGTTTGATTGATTGATTATTCACACCTCCCCAAACAAATCGGACCTTCTGGGCAAACAAACTAGAATTCGATCAGAGCAGATCAGACCGGGCTGGTGTGAATTCACCTTTACATACAAACACCTGTGGGCTTTCACAGATACTTCTTTTGACAGCAACAGGTTATTCATAAGCTGTCTTTGAATAGAAATGTTCAGGTTATATTACAAGGCTACAAAATTAACAGGTTCGAGTCAGAATAGCGTGTTGCTAATGGAGCTCGTTTTGTCAACATGGCAAAGTGGCATTTTACACTGATATTTTCTACTCATAATAGAGTAGAAAAAGAACGAGCAAAAGAACTCGTACAAGACGTACAATCTTCATACACAAATCAAGTTACATACATTTATTCACAGACAGATTGCTTTTACAGCAAGGATTATTTTATTTAGGGTATTCTATTATCTATCTATCTAGGCATCTATTCTTATTTTGAAAGATTGCATTTAAAGCTTTTTTTATGCTTGCTGACAATTTTATGACAGCATTACAGCTCCACATGTATTTATATTCAGGTGTTGAAAAGTTAACAACTTGCATTGTAAATGCAAAAAAAAAAAAAAAAAATGCACAAAAAAGTCACTTAAAAACAAAAGCACACATAAAAACTGAATGCTGAGAAAATAAGAAGATATTTAACTTTTAGTCCTGCTGTTTCAACACAAAATAAGTTTTTTTTCTTTATGTCAACAATTTGTTTAGCTCTCTCAAAGTCTGACTTTCAATTTCCCTCCAACAGTGTTTTTTTTTTTTGCTATTACCCTTCTTTAAGTTGGTTTTCCTCTTTTCAGGAGAATACATCTCAAACACATCAGCACTCAATCAAAGTTACCCCGGCGAACCAAACAGCTCTGCTACAACATTTGGGATATGACTCAAGCCTTTTGACAGTGATGAAAACGCAGCAAGACATTTGCTCAGAGGCTAAAGCTTTAGATGCCGGTGGCAGAAGAAAAGAACACAGCTTTCAGCTCGCATAAACGTTCGCCGAGCACAATTCTCTCCATAGCGCGCTCTTCAGCAGCTTTTTGAGCCCTTCCTACTGTTCGGCGCCTGATTTATGTGCACATCAGGCCTCGAATTAATCTCAACCCTTTTGAATTTCAATTCTGACTGCCCGTCATAATTTAAGTGGTAGGTTCAAGAAGCTTCGTATTAAATAATTCTGAACATTGACTGATGCCTTGTTGAGTTTTTAATTCAAAAGAGTTTGAGGGAGACGGGTGGGGGCGGAGGGGCTGAAAGTGGCGCTAGCTGCTGGAAAGTGGGGGGAGACTGAAGGAACAGAACATGTGAAATGAACTGTAATTAATGTTGAACAAGGCAGGCAAGAAGAAAAGGCCAGCGCACGTTTCTCCTATCCAGCATGCTGCTAATGGGAATATGATTGCATTCTGTCTTTTTTCTTTTTTTTTTCTCCTCATGAGGGTTCTTTGTCTAATTCAATCAATACTTCGGGGCATTCAATGCACCCTGAGTGGATGCTCTGAATGCGGTAAATCAAAGCAAAGCGATTCCGACAGCACAGGCAGCCAGATTGACCTATGGTCTAATTTAGCGGAAAGCTCGAAAAACGCGGGATTGTTTTTATTCTCGGCGAGGAGAGAAATCTATTCATGACCCAAAAGTTTCCGTTAAATTCAAAAGCCCATATTAGGTGGACTACGGCGCTGTAGGATGGTGCATTGGAGACGTGGGTTATGATAGAAACATTTATCAAGCTATTAAGGGAGTCAACATTTTCTTTTTGTGTGATGGAAAACAATTCTGTGTGTACTTTTCCATGAAGGCTGAAGTCCTCTGGGGGGTTCGGCTGCTGCACTGTTATTCGGCATTCTTTGAACCCCCCCTCCTGGTCTCCAATTGATTTGCCAAGCCATGTAGCGCAAAATGTTGACAGATGACAATGACAATGGCCTCAAGGTTCAATTTACGAGCATTTTAAATTCGGTAGCTTTATGAAATCTTATATAGATGAATGACATGGGAAATTTTGGGTGATTGAAGAGGCTATATGAGGCATTATGGTTTTTTTTCCCTTAAGTGTCTTAAGTAGCTATTTGTAATAGTCAAAAAGTCTGGAGTGTTCAAGTTAGTGTCAAAAGCTGACACTACAGATTTGTCTAAAATATCGTTTGGTATTGTTTTCTTCTTAGCGTTTTTTGCCACTCTCTCAATAAATAAAGTTGCCATTGCCAGTCTGAAAGTTGCTAAATTTAAACTAACACACCACCAGTTTAGAGTTACTTTTGAAACATAATCGATGGAACATAAATCATCAATCTGATGTGTAATGATGGAAAAAATATGTTCTAGTTGTTGACTGATTTTTGTGTTTGTATTGATGTAAAACAAATGCCTTGTTGCTGAAAGGTGCTATGTAAGTAAAATTTTATTTGATTTTGATTTGAAATTATATAATTTTTTCTGTACCTTTTAAAGGTACAGAAAAAATGATATAATTTACAGAAAGGTAAGGTAATTTTATTTATATAGCACGTTTTCAGCATCAAGGCAATTCAAAGTGCTCTACATGAGTTAGAAGAAATAAAAACAAAATAAAAGAAAAGCAAGTGAAAAATATAAAAAGTTTACAGAAGGTAAAAATATAGAACTACATATTAGTTCACCATGTTTAATAAGTATAGGAATTTATAAACTAGCAGTTCTTGATCGAATAAAACTAGATGTTGGTTCTCCATGTTTGGTTCTATAAAGTAGATGGTCCTAAATGTTGATCAAAGGTAATGAGTCGTTTCTCTAGATGAGTTTCTCTGGATTCTATGTTTGTCCTAATTGTACAATGGAACTGAAAACAAACAAATCCATTAAAAGCAGTATTTTAGCATTCTCCATCACGATTCGAAATCATTCTCCGATTGTGAGTTCATCTCTTGTCCACGCCGCTCTGCTGGCGATCCCACAGATTTTCTGCTGTGTTCATTTTGAACTCTCTGCCAATCGAATACTTTCGTTTTCCTCTCCAGCCCAGAGTTCAAGCTCGGTTTCCTTAAACTTCAACACGTTCTTCGTCCCGCTCTTCTGCTGCGCAACTCTACCTCCTAATTCAGACATGAGAAAAATAAAGCCGATTGTTGAGCACAAACTGCAGAAATTTCTCCGGACCTACAAACTGTATGGCTGCATATAAGTAAAAGTCAGAAGATTGTAGTAGGATGTGTTTGCAGTAAATTTGACTTGCTAATAACTGATGATGGGTGTCGACTAGCAAAATCTACATCCTGAAAGCAATAAAAACTTACTTCAGCCAAGTATTTTTCAGATTGTGGAGACCGGTTATTGTAGATTTTGTACTTGAAATATTTTCCATTTAAAGAAACTTCTTGTTCTTTTTTGTAAATGATAAATCAGGTCATATTTGGAAAAAGATTAAAAGGTTTTGCCTCCTACAAACTTGGAATTTATACGTATTTAAGACTCTATAGGAGAATCCCATGTGTAGGTTACAATGTAGAAGGAAAGCTGTTGTTTTTAAATTTGGATTTCTTAAAATGTAATTTGTATTTCAACTTTATGGTCTACTGCATCTACAACAATAGACCAGTCCACGGCGGCTTTGCAGATAAAGTTCGCTTTATCTCGGACCCGGAGAGTTATTATGCAAATCTTTTTATTTGCTTTAAACATATAAGAACAACAATGACCCAAGAACAAAATAACAGGTGCTGACATCATATACTTAGTAAGAAGGAAGATGGGGAAGGGAGGAGCAGCTCTCTTCCAATTGAATAATATTAGACGTCTTGCAAGTAGCGTCACAAATGCTGTGGCATTGGCCTGCTGCGTTGTTATTGGTGTAGTCGGAGGGACGACCCCAAATAAGGCAGTTAGAGCACTTTGATCAATATTTCTCTTGCATATAAATGTAATCGTCCTGAAGATTGACTACCAAAAGGGGAGGAGCCTGGGGCAAAGCCAGAACATATGACTGAGATCAGCAGGGCTGTGCCCACACCTAACACAAGATGAGTCTACATCAGGATATAATCTAGATAGTTTATTAGGGGACAGGTGCAATCTGTGCAGCACCTTAAACTGTAGCAGACTATGTCTAATGCAAATTGAAGAAGAGTGGATTCTTGAGATTGCGGCCTGCCAGGCTGCATCAGTAAATTGTTCTCCTAACTCTTCTTCCCATGATTCTTTCAGACGTCTAAGTGATGGGGATGCAGCATTTTGAATTTTGCCATATATTGCTGATATTAAGCCCTTATCAGCCGGATTTAAATCCAAACATTCATCAATCCACGTTATTCGAGGCAGCGTTAATGAGAAATTAGCTTTTATGTAACTTCGTACTTTTGAGATACCTGAAGAAATCACCCTGAGGGACACCAAAGTCCCTTTTTAGCTGTTCAAAAGAAATAAATTGTCCTCTTTCAAAAAGGTCCTTTATGCAAGCTATGCCATGCTCATGCCACTTCTGAAAGGAGTGTTTCGGGGGTGTTTGCGTCTCTTTTTTTATTTGCTGCATTTCATTCGGGGGTGTTTGCGTCTCTTTTTTTATTTGCTGCATTTCATTCGGGGGTGTTTGCGTCTCTTTTTTTCTTTGCTGCATTTCATTCGGGGGTGTTTGCGTCTCTTTTTTTATTTGCTGCATTTCATTCGGGGGTGTTTGCGTCTCT
>CAEFZY010063460.1:0-11642 GCA_903066815.1 Brachyrhaphis roseni | reverse complement strand
TTCAGTCTGTTCAGAGCAGAGGCGCTAATGGATGATAACGTGATGAAGAAATATTCAACCAAATCCACAGAGCCCAGTCAATACATCCAATATGACCAAGGTACAAAATTGAACTCTATTAAAACGTTTTGATATATTTTTTTGTTATAATATAATAGAATCTAACTTAAGCAACTAATTTCACATTGTATACTTTTATACTGCAAAGTGGAACATTTGGTTTCTGTGGTTTTTCAGAGGTTACTCAGTTATCTTTGGAAATTTTGCATATTCTCTACTTCCATCCACGTTTCCTTCCAAAACTTCAAAGCATGAATGTATATTTAATTGGTGCAACCTGTCCATTGTGTTGCTCATAGTCCACTCTCATTAGACAACTTCTCCCTAAAAACTCTGCATGGATTAAATGGATGTTTATAATGGATAGATTAATAGATCTAAATATCCAATAAAGATACCATTCTTTCTCCACCTTTGCTTTGACTTTCAAGTTTTCTTATTTTCCCAACATCTAAATGTATGTTTTGTTTTTACAGGTGAGGACCGCTGGCTGTGCACTCTGCTACTGAAACAAGGCTGGAGAGTGGAGTACAATGCAGCGTCTGATGCCTACACCAACGCACCACAGGACTTTAAAGAACTGTACAACCAGGTAAGTACATAAGCAGTGTAGAACTATAATTCAAAATATATTCATAATAATTACCCACACCACAAAAAAATAAGAAATGTCCTTTGCTTTCTGCGGATCAATGTAATTTGTCCACCACAGATACCATCCAGTGCTTTAGTTTGCAAGACCTCAAACTCACAGTTATACTCATTGAGATCTCTAAAGGAATTTTGTTGTTGTTGTACTCAATATGTTCTACCAGACAATGGATTTGTGACGTTGCTTGGTTGATGATCCATTAGTTGTCAGCCTTGCTTATTTTACCTCTGAGTCATTTTTTAATTATCAGTTATTGGATAAATTAATGGAATGCAAGCGAATAAAAGCTTTCAGGACAAAAAGAGGTCATAACTTAATAATAACTACTGCTTATCTACTTAGCGGAAACGATGGGGCCCTTCCACGATGGCAAACATTGTAGATCTGCTTGGTTCCACCAACCTCGTTTCCAAGAAGAATCCATCAATGTCCAAACCATTCATGCTCTACCAGCTGTTTGCCATGATTTCAGCCATTCTTGCTCCGGCCACCATCTGTTTCATGGTTGCAGGTAATTGTCGTTATGTACTCTGGACTTTGTAAAACACTATACAAGTACAATCCATTACCATTTATGTGTTATGAGTGTGGAAATATCTTAAAAATGTATTGTTTCTGTTGTACCCAGGGAGTCTGTCCTTCATTTTGGAAATACCTCCTGCTTCTGCTCTGGTCATAGCTGTGATATCTCCTGCCATTTACTTGGGTCTTTGCTTTAGGCTCAAGGCAGACACTCAGATCACTATTGCAGCAGTGTTGAGTATCCTATATGCATTCCTTATGATGGTAGTGACAATATCCATTATTGGTAAGTGCTTATTTATGTCTAACAGATGTGTAAAGATGTTTTACCTCTAAACATTGGTATTCTTTGTTTTCTGCCAGCCTCAATGGTGAAGGAAAAGACCATTCTGACACCCAGCAGCATTTTCATCGTGGCCATGTCAATCATTTACATTGTCACTGCACTGCTGCATCCTCAAGAACTTCCTTTGTTGTTCTATGGCTTACTCTACATCATCTGCATCCCAAGTGCCTACCTCCTGCTCACCATCTACTCCATGGTCAACATGAACAGTGTCTCATGGGGAACCAGAGAAACAAAACCTACTGCAGAGGCTGCAATAACTGCAGCCACCATCCAGCAAACTAAATCACAAAAAGGTAGATTGGTAACACTCTGAATGACTAGAGTTGATATTACTGCAAAATAAACTGAAACTTAGTCTTACCTTTACAGCAAAAAACACCTTGAAACGACTTTGCTCACAGATGAAATGTTGTAAAAAATCCAACCAGCGAGTAGAAAATGAACAGCTCACCATGAGACAGGAGATCCCAGAGTCTATACAGCTTGAACCTCAACCCCAGAACAGTATTGTGGATGATTCCCCCCAAAACCAACAAGAGTAGGTTTTAAAGATATGAAAAACAAGTAAACTGCAAACTAGTAAAGCAATGGCTGACATGAATGTTTTTTAAATTTTCCTTTTAGGGAAGAGGAGACCATTTTTGACTCTCCAGTTCAGTGTAAGTGCAAGAAAATTGTTACTTGTATAGAGCTTTAATACTACACTAGTGTATTATAATACATTGATATAGTTTTTTTCCAAACACTTAATGATATTAGGTTTTCAAATGATTTTCTGTTCTACCCTGTTGCACAGGTTGGAAAGCACAAGTGGAGAGTTTGTCCAGCGACATTCAGCTGCAGGTGGATTCTCTTGATGAGGTGAATGTCCTTTAGCTTAATAGAGCCTTCACTCTTATAAACACTTACATCCATTTATTGAATTATTTGTTTTACTCTCTATTTGATAAAAACACCATTGTTCACTGCTCGTTATTTAGACATTCAAAGAGTCAAAGCTGATTTATTTGGTTTTAAAGAATAATTTAACCTGTTGATTATTATCAGGATTTGACGGATAAACCCACCAGTAAACTGTAGGTAGGAATTATGGGAGCATGTTCACTGAATGACATTGCCTTGAATCAGCTAAATGTCAACTAATATTAATAATCCTTTTAGTGGTTCATTTGTTGCCTCGTTCAGTTAAATGTATTTTTTTTGTAGATTAAAAATGTTCACAAAGTTATATTCAAATGTTTATCTTTGACGTTTTGTTAATTTTAGACATTGAACTAATGCATTCTTGCAGGATGAGGAGCGGTTTTGGAAAGAACTTATTGAAAAGTACCTGGAACCTCTGCAAAATGACAAAGAAAAACAGGAAAAGACTAAAAATGAGCTGCAAGATCTTAGAAACAAGGTAAAAGGAGAGAGCTGTAATGAAATACATTTAACAATTGCTGAAAAGTTTGGCATTTTTTAAGCTTACCTTTGTTCTTCTTTCCCAACACAGATCAATTTTTCATTCTTCTTCTTGAATGCCCTGTGGCTGGTGGCAGCCTTCGTATTTCAAGTCTTCAATGTCTTTCAACTCGAGTTTGACATTGTTGACTTGAACCTCAACAAAACTGGTAAAAAGTTTCAAGTTGAGCCAATGAGCCTCATGTTCATCCTGGGCTTTGCTATTTCAGTTTTGCTCCAGTTTATTGGGATGTTGTACCACAGGTGATCACTGATTAGATTTTTTTTCTCAACTGTATTTCTGTAACTAGAGTCAAACAAAAAGACGTCCATAGTACAAAACTTTTTCTTCTCCACTTTTAGAATTATGACCCTCATTCATTATGTGGCGTTTTTGGAAACGGAGCCAAAACAACAGAAGTCTGCAAGAACACAGGTAAATATTTTTATTTATTATTCAAACTAAACCAAAATATTGCTTACCAGTCTTCTGTGTTATGTCACCATAAATATCCCAACTCCCAGTAATTAATAAAATTATTATCACAACATCTTTTCAACAATTTTTCATTCAATAACTCCGCTATCTTCCAAAGTTATTCCCTGTCATTCCATAGACTGTGTATAATAACCTAAAACTAAATTAAATAGCCTGTCATGCACAAAATATGATAAAAAATCATTTTGGAACTATATATATTTTACTTACAATAGATGTAAATAACAAGTGTAGATGTGGAAATTAACACTAAAAATAATTAGAAAGACTTTGGAATGTTTGACACAAGTGAAGCTCCAAGAAACTCAATGTCAAATGATAGACAGTCCCCCATTCTCCCTGCCCCACCAAAAACAAAAACAAACAAACAAAAAACACATGTGTGCATCTAGCCCCCTCTGCTGGACATTTTGCAGACTGTAAGTTCCTGTATCCAAAGGTTTTGAGACCTTCCACTGCTATTCTGGAAAAAACTGTATTTGAATCCCAACAGATATCAACATCTGTCTACTCTACATACCTAAACTGGATAGATGTTGATAAAAGAAAGTGTCATTAAAAACTATCACATGGTTTAGACCCTACTGACCTTTCATAAAACAGTTGATTCAAACCCTGTGTAAGAAATGTTCACCTAGAACTGAAACTGCAAGAAAAAAACAAACTCTAGATAGATATTTATGTGGAGCAAAAGCAGTAATGGTGCCCAACTCTGCCCCATGGTGGTACTGTCTACATGTTAGTACCACAATGGGATGTGAGGTATCTTTTTATTGGTTTATGCAAATAACTAATACGACAATACAAAGTATCCTTTATTTTACTGAAAAACATTCAAATATGTCAACACACATGTAAATAAAAATAATAATTTGAAGATTGTGTTGTTAACAGTAGTGAATTGCTGCCATTTTAAATTATTGGTCAAGAGAAAAAAAAATTGATAGCTTTTACAGAAATCTCCAGAAGGAGTAAAGTTTATTTTAGAATTAAATTTTTATATTTATTATGTAAATATTACCAGTTCAATAATTTCCAGTACTTCCGGAGGTGTGATTGCCTGCTAGGTGTGCTGAAGGCGTTGCAGCATTTTTATCCAATAATGTTTCTTTGATTTCTTCCAGATTGACTCCATGTCCGATACAGATTCAAGCTCACTCTTCAACTCCGTGACTGACGTGAGCAACATCTCACAGGATGAAACTGAATTTGATTTAAGTGATGAGTGGGACAATGAAGACGACTCTCTAGAGGACGTTGGGGATGGAACTCTGGAGACTTAGGTTTTGAACAAGACTGTTTCTGCACCTAAACACTTTTAGCACTTTGATGTATCTGCTGTTTTATAAATCTTTTTAAATGGCGCTGCAAAGTAGGACACATACCATGAAGGCAACCTCAAGATGAAGGATTTTATTTAAATGTTGTGACTTCTTAACTATTTATCATTTTGAAAAAAAAAGAGGTCCTGCAACAGTTTTTTTATGTTGTTCCTTTTTTGTATAAAACTTTAATGCGTTATGTAATGTGTAGATTGGGTCTTGGAATCAGTGATCAATATTTACTTTGAATCAAAACTGTCTAAGCTAGACAATCCATTGTGATGCTGTGATTAATGTTTGATTTATTCTATTTATCAGAATTTTTTATGATCGCAATAATTTATAATTTATTGCAGTTTATTGAAGGAAAAAACTTAGGGATGAATTAATCTTGAAAATACAATATTACTACAGTGTTACTACTGCCATGAGCTATTCCCTATTAGTTGGGAAAAACCTGGAAAATCTGTTTGGCTCACTACTTGAATTAACTCAAAAACTGTTTTGCTAACGATGCAAATGTTAAATTATCTTTATTGTTTTCAAATTGTTTTGTGTGATCAGAAAGCATACACATTGTTTACAATATGTATTTCCTGCTGTCAACATCTTTGTTTTTCTTTTAAAAATGTTAAAATGCTTAATTTTAATATATTATAGATTATTTGTGTTATTTCCTATTTTTTTTATTTAACAAGAAAACAAAGAAATAAAGACATATAATAAAAATAAAGAAAAAGTTGGGGTTGAATTTTCCTATTGATTTCAACAGAACTACTTGGTTAATGTCTACATTATAGCGTTCGGCTATAAAACTATCTCATTTGGACAAATGCCCTCATAGATAGTTGGGAGTAGGAAATACAAGCATTGATTATCACTTCTCAGTGTCTCAACAGGTTCAACTAATGCAGAGTGTTTGGTCTGCAGTCTCCATTTACCCTGACAAAAGTAACTACATGTCTCTTGCTGTTTGGAAAAAAAAAAAAAAAAAGTCATTAGAGGTCTGAAAAGTTGCACAATAAAGCGACAAAGTCGCTGAGATGGCAGCAATACTTTCCCTTGTGCACACTCCACAGATTATATACAGTATACTTAATTTGTTTTATCACTGAATAATCAAAAAATTATGTGAATTTATGATTTCAACTAATTAACCTTAGAAATAAAACTGAAAGTTTCTGTTCCACGATTTAGCTTCTTCTTTTTTTAAACAAGCCTCAGAACAGATTTATTGTTTTAAAGTAGCACTAAAATGCTAAAAAGCAAGAAAAAATTGTGTTGTGTTAAATTTCTTTGTTTTAATATTGGTTCATGCCAATGATTTTATGACATAGAAAGTTTATGTTTATTTAGTCATAAACAAGGCCATGTTTGTAAGGAAAGTGTGTTTGTTGGATGAACAGGAGAATGAATCCATGAAAAACTTGCTAAATCTTCTCTTCAAGGCTAGCAGCTTTATCTTCTGTTAACTCTTAAACTCCTGGCATCCAATGTGCTTACAGTTATGTCTCTGATTAGGAGAAACTGTGAACATGGACCCTGCTACATGTGGGCAGTTGCTGTCTGAGCCAATATTTCCCTGAGCTTTGGGCATTTTATGTACCATCTCCAAAATAAAGACCAGGTTTTATATCATGGGAATGTCAGAGACAGGCGACTAAATGAGCAGTCAAATTGTCCCATGACGCAGCATAACTTAAGAGAAAAAAAAGCAGACTTGGTGATGGTGCAAGCATCAGAGCTGAGAAGAATTACTACAAAAGAGAGATAACCAGTCAAACACAGCACTCAGCTTATATATAATGTAAATGCATTCTGTGCACAGGATTCAGATTTTTAAATTTTTTTTTTATAATTGAGCGTATTGTGATTTCACCCTGGAAAAAGAGAAGCACAAACAATTCAGCGTTCAAGAGGGGTGAAAGTACATTTCGGATTACTGTATATCTACACCAATATTAAATTTTCAGAAGCAGGTAATGTTAAAAAGGTTTCTGCATGAGAGATTTGCGAGAGCTTATAGGAAGGAGGAAGAAGGAAACATTTTCTTTTTGAACCCCTCCTTTGCCATGGCAAACATTTCTCTCCCTTATGAATGGAGAATGAGATGAATTAATCTTGATAAAATTGTCAAACAATAACTATGCTGGTACTGTGAAGTATTGACCGTTAAACTAAGTAGGTGGTTTGAATGATAACATGAAAAATGAAAAAAAACACTTGATAGAACACAACAATGCAAATACAATATAATTCTGCAGTACTGCAGTGTGTATTCAAGCTAAACCTTAACAAGACAAATCCTTTTCTTTGTTTTTCATTTCAGTTCTTAGTCTCTTGTTTCAGCACTTGAGTTGTGATACACCAGCAAAGGGACTTTTTAAAGATTATAATAAAAATATTGAAACAGTATTTAAAGTCATTGAGTCTATGTATTGATTTTAAAGTGTTTTTGTTGCACAATAAGAAATAAATAAATCTGAAACACTCGTGGTCTGTTAATTGTTCACACTTGTTATTGTTTATTTTCATTAATAGATGAGTTCTTTTTTTCTTCTGCCTTCTGTTAGTTTCCTGTGGTATTTTTCCAGAAACTTCTGACTAAACATACCAAACAAAGCTAAAAGGAAGCAAAGAAGGAAAAATATTTTCATCTAAATAAAGTCAAAGATGACTCAAATAACTTTAAATGAAAGAAATGAAGATTGAAACAACTTTGTTTTCAAGGTGTGACCTACTTAACCTGCAACATAGTTTATCTTTCTGTAATATTCAACAGATAAAATTAACTGCCTCTGACAATAAACTTTTTGGATTTCATATATTTAATTTCTTCATCTACTTTGTGTAACAACCTTTGAAATTATGTTTGCAGGTTCATCAATATTAGTTGATTAGTTTATGTTGGCAATCAATAATAGATTTTTATTAAACCTTAAGAGCATAGGCGTTTCAGTTGTAATAATGTATCATGATGTAAGAAGACCTACTTTAAAATCCATATCTGATTTTAGGACCCTTGTACTTCCTAACAAGTTTTGTCTTTTATGATAGAAATCACAAAGGGTATTATTATTATTATTATTATTATTATTATTATTATTCGTTTTTTTCAGTGCAGCTTGTGTTTTGGTTCTACACAATAGAAAAATTAACCACTCAAACAAAATATTAAAAGCCTAAAGTCACAATAAAATTCAAGTATGAGTGACAGATTGTCATGCGTTTTAAATTTGTCCTTAACTGCATATTTAGATTATTCCTGAAGAGTATTTTTTTTTAAAGTTTCAACATTCAGTTTTTTCTGGTTTACAATATCTGATGACAGTATTGTTTGCTTTATGTAATTTCTTTGACCTACGTTGGTAACCTGGCTGCTACGTGTCTGCAGGTGGGGGGAGGGGGGAGGGAGCAGGACTGAAATCACTCAAGTAAAAAGATTATAAAGATGAGAGAGAAAATCAGAGCTTAACTGGACCTACGATGGAGGAGGATGTCAAGAGGAGAAGAGAGCTCAAGTAAGTAATGCATTATTAAAAGTTTATTTGATTTTTAGTAAGATAAAACATTAAGAGTCCTCAATAAGTATTTATTAAATTCCAAGGTGAAAAAGGAAGAAAACTGACCTCAATAACCTCTATGCCTACACTAACGCACCAGAAAACTTCAAGGAGCTTTATAACCAGGTGAGCGTAAGAGGGAAAAAAAAAAAACATTTTTACCAAATCTGTAACAAAATAATAAAGCCTGATCACCCAAAGTGCTACCACCACTTTCATGATATTGATTAAACATCTCTCTAAATTGTTTTTTTCTTCTTTTTTTTGCGATTGATGCCATCTGATTCCATCTGAATATTTATTTTGGATTCAGATTGTTGCAGGCTCACTTCTGCCTTGCAAGTGACTTTGTCTCCTAGTGTTAGGGAGTGTTTATGAGAGGTGTGACAGATCTCCAAAAGGTTTGAGTTCTGGTTATTGTTATTCTTTAGCGCAAACGATGGGGGCCTTCCACAATGGCAAACGTTGTGGATCTGCTGGGCTCAACCAACATTGTCTCCAAAAGGAACTTATCCATGTCCAAACTGTTCATGTTCTACCAGCTGTTTGGCATGATCTCTGCCATTCTGGCTCCATCCACCATCTGCCTCATGGTTGCAGGTCAGTATCTGTGTCTGTATCTTTGAATGTAAAAATGCAAACGAGATGTTCACAGGTGAGAGCAGTTACGCAAAAATGTTCCAGCCTGTTTTCTCCTCCAGGTAGTTTGTCCTTCATCTTGAAAATGCCTTCTGCTTTGGCTCTGGTCATAGCTGTGATACCTCCTGCCATTTACTTGGGTCTTTGCTTTAAACTCAAGCCAGACACTCAGATCACTATTGCAGGGATTCTTAGTGTTACATATGCGTTCCTCATGGTGGTGGTGGCAATATCCATTATTGGTAAATATAAATTATATTTCTAAATAATGTATTTAAATCATGTTGTTATTTTTGTAATATGTGTTATCTTTTGCACCAGCCTGAATGATGAAGGAAAAGACCATTCTGACACCCAGCAGCATTTTCATTGTGGCCATGTCCATCATTTACATTGTCACTGCACTGCTGCATCCCCAGGAACTTCCTTTAGTGTTTTATGGCTTTCTCTACATCATCTGCATCCCAAGTGCCTACCTCCTGCTCACCATCTACTCCATGGTCAACATGAACAGTGTCTCGTGGGGAACCAGAGAGACAAAACCGACTCCAGGGGCAGCAACGACAGCAGTCTCGACAGCAAAAACAAAAAAAGGTAGAACAGAATAAGGTAGTCTTGGGGAACAAAACTAAAATTTTTGCTCCCCAACAAAACAAAAAGTTTTTCCCTTTGCAGCTAAGGGCATCTTCCAGAGACTCTGCTCATGGATGAACTGTTGTAAAAAATCCCTTCCAACATCAGAAGATACCCAGCCTCTGATAAATGCCCAGCCTCAGGAGAATCTGGTACCTGAGTTTATGCCTGAACCTCAAACCCAAGACACTGCTGCTAACGACGTCTCCGAAAAGGAACAATTGTAGGTTCTAACCACAGGTTGAAACAACGACAAAGTTTTCATCATATCAATAGATATTACTACTTTTCTCTGGATTTGTTTTAGGCAAATGAAGACTGGTTTTGACTGTCCGGCCAAATGTGAGTTCAGAAGAATTTATGTATTTTATCCCAGAACTCGGAAAGTTTTGAAATGTTCTTTTGTGTTCTGTTCTTCAGGTTGGATAAATGAACTGGAAAGTTTGTCCAATGACATACAGCTGCAGGAACATTTTCTGGACAAGGTGCAAATGTTTTTTTTTTTTTTTTTTTTAAATCTTAAATAGAGCTGTCACTCTCTAAAGACCTCATTTTACAAATCACACAGTGGCTTACAAATATCTTAAACCAAATTGTGCTGCTGCCCACCTAACAACTACACATTTTTAATTTCTGTATTTGGCATCTTTTTGCTCCTTCTCCAAAATAGTGAGTGAAGTTGGCCCCCAACACCTTCTTCAAGTCAAATGATTTTGGTGTCAGTTGTTTGTGCTGATTTGTGCAGCAAAAATCTTTGTTTGTGCCGTTAACAGAGGTCATGAAAGGTCAACCAGCCACTTCTCCCACCCTAACATTTACAAAATGAAACAGATTTTATGCATATTTACTATAGAAAACTGGTTAGCTCATCTTAAGAAAAGACAACCCATGATGACCCAGGACTCTGGATGACCAAGAGAGATTGTGCAAAGAAGGATGGTCAAAGATTATTTCCTCTTTATGATTCAGTCTTTTGAAATGGTTCAGAAGTGTGTTGGAGTTTCAATATTAGTGACAGTGCCATCAAAGTGGGGCACCAGGATTCTTTCCCCCGCAGAATACATGTGTTAAAATTACTAACATTTATTTATAAATGTAAATATACTTTGACTTCCTCTCATTTTACTTATCCATTGTTTTTTGTTTGTTTTTTGGATCATTGCAGGATGAGGAAAACTTCTGGAATGAGCTCATCAAGAAATACCTCGAACCTGTGAAAAATGACAAGGAAAAGCAAGAAAAGACCAAAAATGACTTAGAAGAGCTGAGAAACAAGGTAAACACGAACGACTGAAATGATGTTGCAGTAAACTTCACTTTGTTTTAGTCTAACTTTGGATTTCTCTCCCAACATGGGTCAACTTTTCCTTCTTCTTCTTGAACGCCCTGTGGCTGACGGCAGCATTCGTCTTCCAGGTCTTTGATGTCTTCTCCCTCAAGATCAATATTGTTGACCTCAACCTGCATGAAACCGGGGGGACGATCCAAATCGAACCCATGAGCCTCATGTTTATTCTGGGATTTGCTATTTCAGTTTCGCTTCAGTTTGTTGGCATGCTGCACCACAGGTGAACCCTCAGATCAAATGTAATCTTCTCCGCAATGTTTTTAATGCTTGGGGTTGAAAATGTGACATCATTGTTTCTGTTGTTTTAGAGTCTCCACCCTCATTCACTACATAGCGTTTCTGGAAACAGAACCCAAACAACAGAAATCTGCAGATATTGAGGTACCGACTATTTCTGTTGATACTAAAGTATTCTTAATTACTGTTTTTATTTCTTATGTGGAATATCACCAGTTTTGACACCACAACTATGGTTTCTTTTAATTGTATTAACACTTTTACTATTAATGATTAGTAGTTGATACTTACTGTAAAAATGCTGCAAAGATTAATAAAAGTATGGACATGAATCTGAAATCACATTTAGCATTGTAGCATTATTAAAATCATATT
>CAEFZY010063458.1:0-12446 GCA_903066815.1 Brachyrhaphis roseni | reverse complement strand
ACCTGAATAGAATAATTAGGTCATTAGCAAGGCTCTGGAGAACTGATCTACACAAGGAGGAGGTAATTAAGCCATTTCATTCCAGTGTTTTGTACCTGTGGCACATCTAAAAACTGCAGGACACCGGCCCTTGAGGACTGGAGTTTGACACCCCTGCTCTAGGGGTTAATTTTCTTTAAAAAATTATTAGATACATTAAATATCTTTGGTGTTGAGTTCATATGTCTAGTTATTCAATAATTTTGCAACAAAAGGGTTTTTGATTAAAATTTGGTTGCGTTTATTTTCAAATTGAGTCCCATCACTAATACTTACACAACATAAGACTCTAGAAACATGGCAAAAGGCACACACAAACTGATGTAATACAGCTTGCGTGTGCATAATACAGCAGAAAAAGTGACCCAATTGAATATGATTCACAAATGCCAAAACTGCTATTGAGCATATAAAACATGATTATGAAAGCTATGTATAAAAACCTATTGCACATATTCAACATTAAAACCTTCCTGGCCACGAACTTGCCACACATGCTCGAGAGATTCAGAAGACTTTTGTGCCCACCTATTGCACATTTTAATCACAAGACTGGTGTTGGCTGGCATGAAACCAGAATAAAATATAACTAGAGTTTTTGGCTGTAACAAGATATCAATGCGAGAAAGTTAATGTTAAGATTTTTGTAAGACACTGTATCCGTCCCTGTGATGGAATACCTGATTCTGGGCACAGTGAAATCAGATGGCAGCTTTGAGATCTTCACCATCTGAGGTCTGTTGGGGAACTTTTCAAAGATCCTGAGTCGTAAAGGGAGCTTCTCTTTGGTGTCTGCGTTGGCTTCGCTTTGCTTGAGCTGACGGGAGAAAAAGAGTGTGGGGTGTCAACTCACATTCAGAGCAGAACAGCATGAAAAGCTTCTGTAAAATGGTGAAATCAACCTTGATGACGCAACCACTGCGAGGAGAAGAGAGGGATTTAAACAAGATACAAGGGAAAAAGGGACAGAATCAGCTCAAGTGGAGACAGCAGGAACATTTGGGATTTTTGAAAACCTCAAATTATCCTCAGTACGTATGAATAATAATAAAAAAATAATTAAAAAAAATAAGTCTGGGAGAGAATTTCTCTCAGTTGTAAAGGTGCAGCTTTATTTCTCTGCCTGATGATGGCAGCAACACACTTACCTATAACACACACATCACATACAATACAGACAACCACACAGAGGATGAGATCCCACTTACTTTTCATAATAGGGGGAAGATGGCAACAAAAGAAAAAAAAAAGAGAGATTACTTTGGAGTGGTTAATGGAGAACAGAAAAAGGAAGCAACAGAATGATGTGCGTGTGCACCCTGGCACACAATGGTGGAATAAAAAGATGACAAAGGAAATGAAACCAATTATTTCCGTTTAATTACTTAAGGGGGAGGCTGATTGAAATTCCCTTGCAGGTGTTCAGTGTCTGGGTGCCTGGAGATATCCTATGATGCATTGCTGATTGGGCCTGAAAGTGAACTACATTTAGAGCAATAGTGATTGGGGGCATATCGTTCAGAGAAGGTAACAGTTGGGGAAAAATACTGAGTGGACTTAATGAATGTCTCCCAATAAGAGTTGTGTGCAAAATGATATTTGTGCACGGAAGAATTTCTCTGCACTTATTTGATTTCAAGTTACCGAATGAGAGTGGAGTATACCTGCAAGCGGAAGGAGAGACATAAATGAGGAAATGAAGGTCTGTCGATCGGATTCCTGCTTCTAGCAGACAAAAATGTGGGAGTTTCTTTTTTGCCCTGAGTGGGTGAGTGGCACACTGTGAAGATGGAATTATGCAGCAGCATCTGCTTGCCTAAGCTTTCTGCCTATATTCTGGCTGCAGAGATACAGGCATGGTGTAAGGAGATGAAGACAGAAATTAAACTTGGTGAAGAGTCACAAAAATGAAAAAAAAAAAAGGTCTTGGACCTTACTATTGGCTCACATAAATGTTAACAGGTTTACTCAAACAGCGCTCTAAAAAAAACAAAAGAAAAAAACAATTTTGTCTGTCATTGTTGGTTGTAATGCTTCTTTACCTTTTGATAAAAAAGCATTATCAATAGGTAATTGGAAATGACAATTCTAAGCAGCTGATACTGATGGATATACAATTTTATCACCAGCTACGAAAAGTTTCCACAGATTATTTTGATGATAGTTGAAAAATTTGATACACTGGCATTAACAATCTGAGATGATGTTGGTAGCCCATATACTGTATGTGCCATTACTACTATTACTAGCTTGCAGCAAAGACACAATAACAACAATATATTAGTCAATCTGTCTTTTCAGATAAAGATTAATTTATGTTCATATGACAATTCTTTGCAGTGGCTCCAACTGATGACAGCCTGACCTATTTTCTTATCAATTCAGAAGCTGCACAAAATACGTGACAGGACTCTGAGTTCACAAAAAGTAAAACAAGTTTTCAAAACACATACATTCACAGTAGGACAGGACACATCAGGTATCACAGCAGCTTCAGCTAATGTATTCTGTCTTCACATACAAAGTCATATGTCAGATCTCAAAAGCTGTACACCCCACAGGCTGAAAGGGTGAGGATAAAGCAGCTCAAAGAATGGAAACACTCTCTTCCAGTGTGATCACTGACTGGATCATCAGAACGTCAAAATGCAATGGAACAACAATGCGCTCAATGCAAGCAACAGCTCTTAATATCTCATAAAATCTGAAGAGAATCGATATGTTCGAGCTCAGGGATTATTTAGGAGGGAGAGGGCAGAATTTGTCTTACCCTCTGCCTGACTTATTTTGTTTCAACAACAAAGCCAACTTATACTGAATATATTTCAAATAAAGGATTTAGCAGTCTTCCCATTGACCACTGAAAGCAGACACCAGACCCCCACCACCATGCAAGGATTAAGCAAGTATAGAATATGGATGGATGGGTTTAGCATTGGGAGCAGCCATGGCCACACTGCAGAAGAGTAACATATAAATGTTCCAGAATAAAACTCCACTAGATTGTATTTTCAGTTTTCAAAGTGCTTGTCTGAGAACATTTTATTATGCATGCATGCAGGATTTCTCAGGCTAATTATTGTATGCTGTCTCCTACAGCAATAATATACATTTAAGGGTCATTGAGTACTTCGAGCTCAAAACAGATGGACCCAGCCAAAGAGAAATGAGGAGCAGAGTCAAGAGGATCACTCTGTGCCATAAAGTGCCTTGATGTAATGCAAACTAATGCTCAAAATAAAGCCTCTCTTAAACTGTCTAAGATTCTAAATAAATAAATAAAAAAGAGCGAAAAAAAATATCATGCTTTGAAATGCTGAGACACTTTGCACCTCACCTTACATATATATACATTTTTAAAAACGCTCTCTGACAACAAGTGCCATGTCTGGAATTTATGTTGTTCTGTTCCATACTATCAAGGCTCTTCACTGCTGCTCACCCTGTGCTATCATGCTGAAATTAGATTTCGAGCAAAATTATGGGCTTATTTGTTCTATAGTCCTGATCTAGCAACGAGGCAGTAATTTTAAATGGTACCTCTACCATTTAAAACACACAAATAACAATCAAGCACATATACCCCACACGAACACGCGCACGCACCCCCTACACACACTCACACACATTAATTAAAATTGCTCTCCTTCTCAAACAAGTCATGATCAATTCTGCCAACTCAGAGAAAGAAGCCTTTTATCTTCAGGAATGTTCTAACACAGCCAAGCTTTCTGTGTCGTGTGTTGTTTCAAATTTACTGCAACCATCTTTTTCCCTAAGCTTCCAGTTCTCTACAAATGTCAGCTTCTGTCAATGCGTCTATTTTTCTCCTCACAAAACTTTAGAATGCATGCATTCCTAGATATCATTTTTGGGGCTTTCACTGCCTTTGATCTACATGGGTCTTTATTTCCAGATAGTACAAACATTGCACCAAAAAAATATGTTATGTGCCAATACTATCTTCACCAAGTACAAGTCTGCTGCACAAGGGAATAAAACATACACAACAGAATTTCTTTGTAAAGTTCTTTGTACAATTGACAAAGAATTTTACAATGCAGATTCAAGACAGATACTTACTCAAAGCCCGTTTTAAGAATTGTTTCTCACCCGTAGCCCCAATACTTAGTTTCCACAAGGTTTACAGACATTACAGTGGCATATAAAGATTATGTAACAACACACTTGAAAGATTCATTCCCCACTAAACTGGCTTTATGTTTAAATGTTACTCTGTTCTTTTACACCCCTTAAAACCTTTTGCATTTTGGCATATAACAAAGTCACTATATTCTGTGTGACTTTTTTTTTTTTTTTTTTGGTATTTCACATAAAAGAAATATCAGAAATAACGCAAGTCTATTCAGTCAAAGAGAAAATGATCCATGGTTCGTAAAGTTTTTAAAAAAACAAAAACTAATAAATCTGAAAAGTGTGGTGTGTATTTGTACAGTCTCCTTTACTCTGAAACAGCCAAAATCAAAGTCTAACCCGTGACACTGTACTGAGAGTATCCATTCTCATCTGACTGAGCTTGAACTATTTCACACAAACTAATTTGTCAATTTAAATAAAACATATTACTGATCATGATGTGCTCATAGTCACCTTGCTGCACTCAGCATGAATAATAATAAAAACTAAATGTTTATATTGCTTAAGATATGCTCTGCATAGCTTATAAACACTGTTCTTTTAAAAAGAACCTGTGTTCCAGTATTCATATAGAAATGAGATTGACATACAATCTTGCTATGAAGCAAGCACATGCATCGCAGAAGAAGCATCAGACGGAAGAGTCGTTCTGGCTCACTGACATAATAATACAATATTTTCAGCTAAGTTTTAGAATTAATGCATGCTTCCAAGTGTATGAGTGCATATGATGTGTATTTTCTAACCACATGTTTGTATTACAGTTGTCCGCTCCTATCAGGAGTTTTATTTCTCATGGAATCATCAGTGAAAAGCCGATAAAACCTGAGTATGACATTTCCTGCCATCAAAGAAATTCCAAGTACAGCGGCGTAACAATGGAAGCAAGACTAATGTGTTTTGCCTTAAGACTCACTCAGGTGATCGTCCACCACTTCCCCCTCCATTTAAGCCAATTTCAGGCTCCACTGAGCTAGGAAGCTCTTCATTCAGAATTTTTCATGGATTTTCAGACCAGGACTTAGGTGGCGCTGACAAACACTAACCATTAGCATTGTACCAAATTTAGTAAGGCGAAAGGTCAGTAGGGTCAGAGTGGGTTTGATGAAAGGAGCCATGATCAGAAAACACAAAAATATGCAGAAAATTTATATTAAATATTGTGTGAAATTTCATGTTTACAACTTAGACCCAGAATAATAATAACATCACTGACCTTTATTTTATCATATGACAAACACACTATGTGTGTAAGTAAGTAACTTTATTTTTCAGAAAAATTACATCAATTGGTTTTTAAACCTTTATAATGGAGGTCCAAAGGTGCTATAGTTCACCAACTAAATAACAACATACAACTTTAATGTGTCCCCAATTGTTTTAAAATTATAATCATGTAATCCAACATGTAGATAATTTATTACATATTTGTTAGTAAAAACATGCATTTTGTTTGAAGGAAAGAATATTCTAATTATTTAATTTCAGTTTTGTGCTGAAACATATTATGGGTTTGAGTTTTTTGCATGGATTTGGTATGAAGAGCCACCACTGCTCCTTTCTATATAATTTGTCAGAAGCTGACCTGCTGTGGAAATTAACCAATAAGATGCTGCAAACTATTTTTATTATTAAACTTCAATTAGACATTTTTTTTTCATATGCATTTAGTTTTTAACATATTTAAATAACCATGAGGTACATGTACTAATTTCTTAAATGAATGAACCTCCCATTTTTAATAACAAATTCAGGATGTTTTTACACGTTATATGTATAATTTCAGCAAACGTTAATGTGTATTTCCATACATGATAAACTTCATAAAAAGTACATGTTTCTTTCTAAAACTTAAGTGTTTCATTAAAGTGAAATATAAAAAAAAGAAAAGTAAAGTTACTGCACACAGAATGATGGATTTCAAGTATTTATGGAGTTTGGACAATATTAATATTTACGCCTTTCCGCTGAAATTCAGCTACAAAAATGTTAACTTAGCGTAAGACTTACAAAACACAACGTTATGTGATGACCATGTCATGGTCATTGCAGCCACAGTGAAGACTGCTGGCTCCACAGATGTCTGGAAGACAGTCATTAATGACCTTAAGACAGGGTAAGTCACATTGATTACTGCCAGATAAAATGGCTCTTCACATAGTGCAATATATAAGCATAATAGTAGAATATTAAGAGAAAGGAAAAATATTGGAAGAAAAAAAGTGTCCATAAGAAAGATGGAAAACCACAGCATTGAGAGGAGTGTAAAGCAGCACTCAATTAAAAAGTCTGGAGAAAATTCACAATTGAACTAGATTACCTTTTCCAGGATATTCAAATTCACTGAGGTGCACCTGTTAGCTATCAGAGTACCGAAACAATGGATACAGGATCTGTGAAGTAGAATTAATTTATGAAAAATAATTAAAATTTATGATAACTAATGCATGATTGAACATATGGTTTGAATTCTTTTTCGAAAAAAACATGTTGAGCATAGAGCAGTCTTCAAACAACCCATCCAACCATTGAGTATCACTAATACAATACGGGAACAGTACAACATTTAAGAATTGGTCATTAGTCACTCAGGTACTCTAAAACACAGGAGTAAAAGCATTAGCTGTTTATTTGACAGTCATGTTTATACTCCATGCATCACACAGAACAAGCCCTCCGAACCATCCCCATGGTCCTGTAGAAGGACCCTCTGTATGCACAAACATAGAAAATGAATATCTGAGAGACCAGCCAGCAGAAACAATGTGGAACTGCTGAACAGCCGCCTACGAAATTGCCGCCCACACAGATAAGCTGAATGCCTGTAGGCGTGTGCGTACATACTGGTCAAGTCATCAGCATTTTACCATTCAGCCATCAGAGCCTAGCAAAACAACACATTAATCAACACATCCAGATGGGAGTTGTTTATATGTAAGGATGTGGATCTATGTGATCACAGACTGGACATTTTACAAATACACATCTTTATCTTATTCTTCGATGTATGATGTAGGATTTTAACCTTTCTAAACAATGAACCTCTATTATGCAGACATGTAAACGTGCGTGTGATTCACTTTGACCTTTCTTGACTCAACATTTCCTCACTGTCTTCCTTTAGCCTTGGGGATAGCATAGCTGTAGGGCCCAGGGGACAGAGAGCTGAGCGCGAGTCAGCAGGGTCACCCTCTCCTCACATTAGCTGGGTAATGAGCCATGCTTTGGAGCTGTTGTAAAGCCACACAGCCCATAAACCTCTGATAGCTGTTCCTAATACCAAAAACAACTTCAAGTAGATGTTCCTATTTCTTCATCAAAAATGATGCCAGTCAACTGACATAAACAAAAGAAAGAATCCTTGAATGAAACACAATTACTTTAGTTCCTACACACATACAGGCACACAATTAGACTAAACTTTATCTGCTTTTGGTCAGGTACCAAATGTCCAAAATCAAATATTTAAATAGTTGAAGATATTCTTTAAAAAGCTGAGCCTGGATGTGTGCCTCCAGTTCCAATAACTGGAGGCACATTTGTTGATGTGTTTTATGGCACACCTCAAACACACTGCTTTTTTGTATTACATTACAAAAAAACATGAAATGACCTAGAATATCAGGAAGGTATTAGAGCAAAATGTGTGCGTTCATCTCCAAATGAAAGCAAATAAATTTGGTAAAGCTATAGGCCAGAGGTCTGCCACACCAGTCTTCGGGTGCCTTTGTCCTGCAACTTTTGGATGCATCCCTGCTCCAACACACTTGAATCAAAAGGCTGAATTACATTCGTGGTATGTGAGACTGTTCATTTCTTTCAGGTGTGTTGGAGGAGGGATGCAACCAGACGTTGCAGAACAATGGCACTTGAGGACTGGAGTTGCAGATTTTTGATGTAGATTGAAGCGGTTAAGCTAAAAGAATCTGGTACTAATATAGACTGAAAGACCACTCAGAGAGGAAGAAGCCTTTAGTCAAAAGCAGAATCAAAAAAAGCAGATTACGGTTTACAGATTTTGGGAAACATGTTCAGTGATCTGACAAAGGAAAAATTGAAGTGGGTTATAATGATCACCGTTACATTTGAGGCCAACAGAGAAAGTCTATATTCCTGGGAACCCAATCCTGATAGTGGAGTACAGCGTGGCAGCATCATCTGTTGCTTTGTCATCAAAAGCAACAGATGACAACAACAGCGCTGAAGGTACATCGGAGAAACCGATGTACCTTCAAAAATAGATCCCATTGTGAGGAAAGTAAATATTTATTTTTAGAAATATTTTAATAAATATTTATGCAACATCTCAAGACATCGGCCAATAACTTAGTGACTTGGCAGAAATGGGTCTAAATGAATAATAACCCAAAGTATACGGTTTCAAAATTACTTAAGGACAATAAAGTTAATGTTTGAAGTCGCATTACAAAGTCCAACTCTCAATCCGATTGAAAATTTGTTGGGAGAGGTGAAAGGTTGTGTGTTAGAAAGTCAGCCGACAAACCTAAGTTACACCAATCCAACAAGGGGAAATGGGCCAAGTTTCAACAAACACTGGGAATCTTTAATGTAAAAAAATACTTAACTTTACTTAACTAGTTTATTTCTAAAAGAGATGCGTCTTTGTATTACTGTGGACTGTGAAGACAGCTTCGGCAGCAGCATAGGGTCGGGAAATCTTCCAAATGAAAACTGAAAGTGACATTGAAAAGATAAGAACACATTGTCCTGGGATTCTCCAAGGGGTGTGCTCCTTTCTTCTCTTCTCCCTCTGTCTTCATTCCTATTCTTCTCCTCTGTTAAATCCTCAAATAAGCCCTTAGTCCATTAAATAACATAAATGGAGGGCAGGCTTTTAGTTTAATTCATAAATCATGAAAACCATGGTGGGAGGCCGTAATGCTATCACCTCATAATGCATTTGATCAAACTGAATTCTGCTGAACGAAATGAATATTCATTGTAGAACATGTTGAATAAATGGATGCTGCAGCATAACGCACGTACCAATATCTGATATACTTCCACAGGAGTGTGATGCATTAATACAGAAAGGAATTAAAAATTACAATTAGAGACATTATTTGTTTGCCTCAGTGCAACTGTTTCCTGTCACAGCTGTGAAAGTCTGACAATGCAGCTTGTTCCTATCCATGCTCCCACTCTTTGTGTTAATTATTCCCTACCTCCTATTTAACATATTTTTCTGTTTCTCCAGCCTCTGTAGCTCACTCTCTCTCTCTTTCCTCTGATATGTAACAACCAATGCCAGATCCTACCATGCCCCTTTTACAAATATGGAACAAGATGACAGATGCAACTTAGCTGACAACCACACGCTGTCAGAGCCGTGGCTCTTTCCATTCAAAACATGACTTGCCAGACACACTTGGGGCCGCAATCTAATTTACCCTGCACCACATCACACCCTCAGTCTGCGGTTTGTTTGGTTCCCCATGGTGTTTCTGAAAGGATGTGCAGAAGGTGGTGAGGCCTCACTCAGTCATTTCTGCTGAAACTGATATCATGGGATTTTAAGCTATCCATCATAATTCATCACAAAGAACCAAAAGAGAAGGCAGACATAAAAAAAAAACATATGCACCAATTAGCATTTTTGCCCATAAATACATAAAGAATCTCAGTTTATAATTTAACATTCACATGTGTAGGCTTTGCACTAGATGGCAGTATGGTTAGATGGTACAAGCTACTCAGCACAACAGTTCATCTGATTGATTCTACATTACTTCTCTAGATGTCAAAGGCAATCTGAAAGTCTCCTGTAATAGCTGTAGAAATAAGTATTAATTTGTCCTCTGGACAAAACGTTTAAATTCATCGCTTGGTTAAGATTGTGGCAAAGACATAGATTTAATGTTAAAATGATACAATGTCAATTGTAGCCCAGAAAAACATTAAAAAGCATAAAAAGTGATTTTTCATGTAATATATCACACATTATAGTAACTTCAGCAGACTTATTGCTTTTGGATTAGAGGTGCACAAAGACATTTGAAGTTGTTGACCTGAACTTGGCGATTTTCAGTTGATAGATGAAAAGTCAATCAGAAACTAAATATTATAAAATCTTCTCAGTAAAATCACCATATCTAAATGCTAAGTCAGGTCATGTTAAGCTAACAACAGCGCTCCTCAATGTAGATGTTGTTACTGAAGAAAGATTTCTTAAAATATTCTATTTTTAGTATAATTTTTGCTGTGTGCAATGCAGTCAGACGAAGCACAGGGATATAAAGTTATTTCAACTATATCTTCTACTTGTCAAAACATGTCTCCAGTTAATTCAGGCTGCGAGACAAAATCAAATCAAATCAAAGTATCTGCAAATCGACCACATGGAAAGTGTGATATTGTTGGTGAACTTGTAAATGTTTCCTGGCTTTTTTTTTTAGCAAAGATGTTCTCTCACTGGTCAATTATGAAGCAACAATGGTTGACAGCAAAATCATCCCTTTCTTTCTTTAGAACAAAAAACTGCACAGAAATAATAAACGTCAGAACAAAATAGCACTAGAAAGATAAGACAAATGCATAATACTTAGATTTTCTCTCTAGCTTTTTCTCTTCTCTGCCCCTGCCTTACAAGCAAGATGACCCAACATCAGTTTGTACTGGCCAACCTGACAGCAGAACCCTCGTCTGGCAGACAACTTCAACAGCTTCTACTGTAGGTTTGAAAAGCAGCCGTTCACACCTCCCACCAACTCGTCCACACCTCACTTTGACACAAAAGCTCTACATGCAGCAACCATCCATCGCTCTCAGAAATGTCTCCTAAGATTTCTGAGGAAGATGTAAATATGATCTTTAAGAGGCAGAAAATCAGGAAAGATACAGGTTCTCATAGTGTGTCCCCTCATACGTCAGAGCCTGTGCAGACTGACTTAAGGACTTTTGTTAATATAGATTTTGGTGAACTTGGTGCCACTAGCTTCACCAACTTCAGCACAACAGTTCAAAGTCAGACAAATAAATGTGTGAAGGTTACTTCCCCCCCTTGTGTTGCCTCACACTTTGAGTCTGAGTACAGACAAGAGGTGGATTTGATAGTCTACTGGTACAGTCAGAAGCACCTGGAGCTTAACTCAACCATTATTCAAGCAAGTTTGCATTAGACAGAAATATACAATCAGGTCTACCGAGCTGATCATCAGGGGTGAAGTTCCCACTATCCAGGACTTATACAGGTCGAGCCAGGGGTCAGGGAAAGGACAGCTAGCATCTCTGCAGAGTGCACACATCCTAGACATAAACTATTGAGACTTTTATCTTTGGGTCTTGTTTCTGTTATTCTCAAAAACCAGCTGCCACAGAGACTTCCTTCCCCCTGGCTGTCCGTCTGATGAACATTTAACTGCTAGGGTGCCCAAATCTGTACTACGTGTATTTGCACTAACCATGACTTCTTATTTTGTAATGACACTGTATATATACATAAGAACTTAAAAAAAAAATCCTGTTTTTTATTTCACACATAATTTATAGTTATATTTAAAATGTCTGTGTAGCAAAAGGAAAAATAAAAGTCATAGTTTTGTTTGTGTGCATAAATTTGGCTAAAAAAAAATTCTTCATTTGAGTCTAAAAAAAAGAAAAAAAAAGGTGATTCTCATGACTCATCTAGCCTGGCCAAAGGAGCTGTTTGATTCTCTAACGGCTCTACTGTCAGACAACCACACACAAATATTGCAAAGAGGCGTGTGTAGGGGTGTGTGTGTGTGTGTGTGTGCAAACTGTAGATACAAATTTGTCACATTCCTGACAATTCATTTCACATTGGCACAAACACACATTATTACCATCATGAGTGGCCTCAGGGGTAAACATCCTCTCCTATTTGGTTGATATCTCCTGGCACAGGTTAAAAGATTTCTCCCCAGTCTCGCACCACCCTGTGGTCCTCTCCTGCGCTGTAGGCAGGAGTGATTTGTTGGGTGGAAATGGGCAATCAGTCTTTCACACTACAAAGTCCACCAACCAGTGACGGGAAGGAATGAATATTGCATTGCACTCATGGTCTCTATGAAGTTGTTTCCCCTCCATGCATGGCTGACTGTCATTCCCAATATTCTACAATGTCTGAAGTCCTTGTGATAAAGATAACCTTAGATGTGTCACATGTGTGACTACAAGCGAAAGTGTTCAGAAAATAGATCCCATGCAAGTTTCATTTTATTTATCTTTTTAGAGAAATGTGCTTTTTTAAAAAAAAAAAAATATATATA
>CAEFZY010063455.1:0-27813 GCA_903066815.1 Brachyrhaphis roseni | reverse complement strand
TAAATATATCTCTGTATTTGTTTTGGTTATTTTTAGTTAATTTAAGTAAATTAAGTTTGTTACTGAATTGAGGGACTGCATACTCGAAAAGGAAAAACTGCAATCTAGAGAATTGTTTCTTCTGATACTGAAGAAACAATTGTTAAGTGGGTTTCACCTCAATATAATGTGGGAAAATGTACTTAAGCCATGTAAATGCTGGAGTAAGACAAAGGTCCACTCTAAAGTCTGAGTAAGACTTTTTTTTTTGCGTAAAACCTCTTCATATATATTCTATTTTTCTTTGTAATAATCTAAAAATGAATCTTACCAACTACATATGCTTGACCATTGTCCTCAATGGAAGATGAGTCCGACTCCTTTTTGGACTGACTGAGGTGCCATGATGGGCTGTTCTGGAGAACTGAACCCAATGGCCTGAGAAAGAGAGAAGGATGCAAGTTTATCTATACAGCACATTAAAAAAAGATAACCAAAGTGCTTTACAAATCATTTGAACAAAAAAAAAAAAAACTTTGAATAAATAAATAAATAGAAATGAAGGAACATCATCTGCTTTAACAAGGTCCCAGACTCCGTTCAACAGTTTTGTTTCAGCCTCCACAGAAGCTTCAGTGCTTTTTTTAAATTTCACTTTAGACCTTGAAGCATTTAAAAGGAACTGGTTGTTTGACTGCAGTGTAAATGCTTAGTAGGCCACATAAATATGGTGGGACAAGACCATTTTAAACTTTATAAGCCAACAATAAAAGTTTATGATTGATTCTAAAATGGACTGGGAGGCACTGGATGTAATGTTGCCTTCAGAAGATGAGAACGCTGCATTCTGGAAAGTTTGTAATTGGTGGAGGGAAGACTGGTACAGACCAGCATATAGGGAATTGAAATAGTTCAAACATGAAGTAATAGAGGGATGAATAACATTCTCCAGATATAATAATATTAATCTCTATTTGAAGACATAAAACTCCGCTAAATGTTTCTATGAAGATTTCACAACTGCAGAGATCTGTTTGAAGCCAGGGGGAACAAAATGTGGTGGGAGGGAATGTTGTTCCACCTTCCAGTGTTAATCATCTTTGATTGTGATCAGTACTGGTGGGATGAACAAGGGAGGCAAAACTAAACAACTGAAACCAAACGCAATATAAAGTGATGTCCTTTATTCAACTGTTTCTCAGAGTCCAGCTGTTTATTTAAAATGTTCGAAGCAATCTCAATGCATTGTGAAATTGACAAGCCCTAAATAAACCAGCAAACACAGAGCCAAGTACAGTCTCCCACGGACACAGGGGATTGTGTACCCCCACACACAGAGATTCCCCACAGAGAGTCAATTAGGCAGAGGTAGAGATCTGTCCGTTGTGTCTCTAAAGTCAAAGCACAGGTTAGGTTCCTGAAACAAATCCTCACTTAATAATCTTACTGTGTACTAAAGTCAGCACAAAGGGGTTTAAAGAAACAACCCACAAACACACACTGGACTAGGCCTGGGAGGAATGAATTTTTTCATAACAAATCTGACTCTAATCATTTTTTCCCTCACTTTCTTTTCCTAAATATAAATGACAAATGGCAGAAACTTAGCTTAACCTTTATTTCAATTATTTCTTGTGGAAGTTGACCTGAATTTAAAGTTAAAGTAAATACAAACTACAAAATATGCTGGTGAAACAAGACATTAGGGTAGGTTGATATCACTATGAACTACAAAAACCCAGAGTGCGTTGGTATAAAAAAAACAGTGTTCAAAAAAGTGTTTAGCTCTTAACATTTATATTTTATTTACTTACTTGTCCTGAAGATGAGAAATTGAATCAGTGTCTGAGCTTGCCCGCTGACGTTGCTGGAAGTTGGAAGCTGCCTGGTTTAACTGGGGCTGAGTCAATCTGGCGTTTGACGAACGGAGCAAATCCAACAATGGGTTCTGCTCCGACTCTGACATATGTGCCAGGTTGTGGTGGGACCGACTCATCAATCGTGGATGGGAAAAGGCGGTGGAGGCTAGCGGGTTGTAACCTGGAAGGTGGAGCTCGTCGTGGACTAATACTGAGCCGGCCGGTGTCTTGTTGAGAGCCACCTCCGAGTATGAGATCCTCTTCAGGTGGTCCGGGTTGGAGCGCGTGGATAAGCTCTGGGCCAGGCTGACGGGGCGTGCTGTCCGGGCTGATGCGTCTCCACCCTGAGAGTCTACGGAGTACTGCCTGCTGCTCAAGGGGCAGTTCTCTGATGAACGAGAAGATGAAATGCAAAATATTTTCTACTCATTTCTACTGGAGGATTCAGAACCAAATTGGATTACTTGGGTAGAAATTTGCTCTTGAAAAACAACACCAGTTGGAAGCTTGTACTTTTCGATGTGAAACTTTATAGTAGGATGGTGTTAAATTTTTTTACCTGGTTGAATATTCTCAGTCTTTTATTTCAATTACCGACTTCTAAATTAAATCTCCTCTGCAGATGATATGTCCTGACAACCTTTAAATATACGGCAGGATTAAATGGTGTTTTTGTTTGAAAATGTAACATTTAAACCCAGTAGAACATGATGAATATCAATGGTTGATGAATGATGAATTAATTCAGGTATTGAGAGAGGAGAGTAAAAGATTAAGTCACTTTCTGGAGATTTAAACTGGCAATGTTACTGGATATGTTTTATATTTTATTAAAATTTAAAATAAAAAAAAGCAAACTCCCAGAATTTTGTGATTGAAAGTGCTCCTTTACGACAGCTCTTGCAGCTTTTATTCTGTGAATGTTTCCATGGAGTTGGTGTGCTATAAAGCCACAACTGTTGTAGCACAATTATTGCTCATAGTTTTGATAGTTATTACTAAAAATTTCTGCATTTTATTTTCCTCACTAGAGCTCATTTTTCTTTCTCAGCCTGTTTTATTCAATATGCTACACACAAATATTGATTATTGTCCAAAACTAATTTCAATATGTAACATATGAGATTATTGCTAACTAAGAGGTGATTTCAGAGCTTTTTAAACAATGTTCTTATTGCTTTCGACAGAGACCTCTCTCCCAAGATCACTGAAGCTGCAGTAATACAGAGTTTTAAAATTGTGTTAAAACAATAGCTGTACTCCTGCTGTACAAATACAAGTTGACAGGGTCATAAGCTAGCAAAATTGGTTCGCAAACTCCATCTAGATAGATGTTTAGATATTTGTGACTCTCTGCTTCAGACATACCAAGATCCTGCAGCTCCTGGTTGTTTTGTCGCGCCTTCGACTGCAGGTGGAACTTGTGCTGATCCGAACACAGCTGCAGCAGATACTGACATGTCCTGTTGCTGTCAGTCTGGAAAAGGTGTTTGACCTCATCTGATGTGTTCTGAAGGCAAATTTTCTTTTTCTTAAGGAAGAAAGAAATAAACAATAGACAAACATTTACTCTAAACTTTCCAGAAAAATGTATATTATTTATAGAGATTCAAAATAAGAGAGAAGTGCGCACTGCAAAGGAAATCTTCTTGGTCTCCCTCCAGGGGAACCTCAGCGCTGGGGTACGATTTCCATTAAGAACTTCAAAAATGAGCACGCCTTTGGAGTAGATCCCCAACATGACGCCTGATTGAGACCGCTTCTCTGGAAGGACTCGATGGAAATGGACTCCATACTCAGCAAGCCTCTGGCTCGCCTTTAAGACAAACAATCAGTAAGTAAGTCTACATTGAGACAAATAAAAGATCCACAAAAGGGTCAAATATTGAGCAGAATTAGCAATTTGGACTTTCTATATAGACCAAACTCCATTTATAATGTATGTACTTAGTATTTCTTAGTAAATATTTATATCATTAAATGTTTACAAGCTACTAAGAAATATCAAATAGTTACTAAGAAATAGTCATTATCTGACTTATTATTGTGTTTATTTATTTTTTATACATTATAGAATCCAAATAGCACTAAGTTTCAAATTCAATGTAATAGAGCACTTTATATAATCATATAAAATGAACCTAACCTTGAGAAACTCAAACTCTGCCTCTGATTCTGATGCGCCGTAGTAGTTACTGTGAAGTTTAGGCAGTTCTTCCCGAAGAGTTGTCTGGTCCACTTTATCCAAGATGGTCACTGGCAGGTAGTGCTCCAGCCTGAAATATGTCTTCCCATGAAGCTGCAGCACAGACATCAACACCTGGTTATAATATCATGTGAATGGCTCCTTTTGAAATACATTTACTTAGAAAATTGGTGATGTGTTCAATACCTATATTACCAGCTGCATGCATATAGATAAAGATATGCATCTATGTGAATTTGCGAGGTAGAATAAGTGGGTAAAAAAATCTATATAGTTCCAACTCAGTTTACATTTACATTTCAACTATTGAAAGATGATTTTGGTTACCTCAGGTTGGTAGTCACCAAATTCAGCCTGCAATGCCAGGGAAGCCAGAAGCAAGGCATTTTCTGTGTTGCAGCGCATCCTTTCCTCCAAGATATCCTTCCTCAGTTGTAGGTAGTGCTGATGTTTGGTCATAGCATGCCTGTTTTCCACATGATTAAAAAAAAAGGTGTCAAATAGATCTTTATATTTTATATGTTAATTGTGCTGTCCAAGGGAAGCATATATTAAGCAGTAGAGTTATTCACTCAGAGTAAAAATATACGCTTACTGTATGAGGTTGACATCATCGTGGAAGAATTTGATCCGCAAGAAAAGGTTAAAAGGCACGTCGGTTCTTCTTTTCTTGGGATGCTCCTTCCATCCATCAGGAGCTACTTTGGTGAGCTTGGCATCGGGTTCAACGAAGAAAAACTCAGTTTCTGTGTGGGATTTATTTTAAAAGACAAAATGGATTAAAGTAGGTGACAGATTGAAAATAGAAAATAAATCAGACTGAAAAGAAAGTAGTGTCTGTGATCACCATCAATAATCTGATTAGGTGGTAAAGAATAGGGGGCGGAATATAACGACAGACAACACTTTTATGATTTTTAGAAGTAAAAATGCTGACAATCATTTAATTTCTTTTGTGGACAGATGATTGGTTTGTGTTGATCACTTAAAAATCCAGTAGAATAAACTCAACTGTCAGCTTATGTTACAAAATATGGAAATGTTTAAAGGGTATGAATACTTCTCCTAAGCACCTTATATTTGTTTTAAAGAGAGGATGAATTTTGTGTCAAGATGGATAAAAAAATTTTAGATATCACAAGACAGGTGACTGTGATTAAAATGACAAGAGATATACAACTACAAATATATAAATCCCAAAATCTCCAAATTACCTTTGAGGTATGCAAGGCCAAAGAGATGGTGCTCCACGAGGCCGATGTGAGCCACCACCATATCAAAAACGTCTTTGCAAACTGCCTTAAGGTCACAGCCCAGCTCCAGTTTTTGCCCATTCAGGAGAACAACACCCACCTTCCTTTGCATTTCTTCCACCTTACTTCGTTTTGGTTGCTATGGATGAAACAGCAATAGTTACGAAACGGATAGTTAAACTCTTTTTTGAAGAAAGAGCAGAGTTAAAACCTCACCATGATTGACGAAGGCACAGATAAGTTTACTGATGGCTCGCTGGCCATCTTCACAAACTCGGGTCCATTATAGTTCTGTCGGTAATGCACAGAGAAAAAGCAATCACAGAAAGCTGTATTCACTCAGTTTATATTTTGCAGCTTTTCATGGTTGTGCACAAATTCAAGTTTCCAACTGGTAACCCCAACATCCTTAGTCACATTAATTAAACACACCACAAACATGTGAGGATGAATGTCTCACACATGGACGTCTTCCTAACATCAGCAAATTTGTTTTTACATTTACCAACAAACATTTTTACTAAATTTGCAATACATGGAATAAGTCTGAGCAAACTCTTAAATTCCCACGTCTCATGTATTTACAATTAACCCTACAAAGGCCAGAATAAATTAAACACTGCAGTCAGCAGGTTTTGCAAAACATCAAATAAGCATGGAATCAACAAGTTTGTGGCAAGTGAGCTTATGCTATTTAAATTTGTACACGAATCATCAAAAGCTGAATTATAAACAAGCCTCAAGCTGCTTGTATGTAGGGGGGTTTAAGCTGAAAGGGAGGTGTAGAAATTATAGCTTTTAGGGCTTTCTGGATTAGTATCTTAAAACCTGTCTTCATGATGGATTACAGTTAGCTCTTTTGGTGCACATCTTTAAGCACTGACTCACAATGTATACAAACCTTGCTTTTGAGGAGCGATAAAGGAGTGTAAAGAGGGTCCTGAAGGTCAAGTGCTGAAGCCTGAGGTTGGAGCAGGGGCTCGTCTACAGAGTAGAAGTTGGCCCTGGACAGCCGATTGGCCAGTTGCGTCTGCAGCCGCTGCACCTCCTCCTCTTGCCTCTGGAGTAGCATCTCAGCACTTTCATCAGCAGGCCCTTCATTTTGCCTTACGGGAACCAAATGTTAGTTGGTTAGCTCAGCAGTTTCTTGTGTGATTGATGCCTTGTAGGCGTCTGTGGCAAACTGCACACAAGCTGCACAAAATATAGGAATTTTTTTTCACCCCAACAGGGACGGGGAGCAACAGAGGGACAGATCAAAATGATTTTCTCTTTGGAAGAAGGCATAGCAACAGCAGGCTGTTTAGGCATGTGATGCCAGAGATTAGAGAGATCAAGAGGACTGAATGTAAATGTCACATCAGATGACCTCACTGTTGAGGCATGAGGCGATCCTGCTGTGCCACACCAGCTGTGTGTGGCCCAGAGGACCAAAATGGGACAGCTTTGTCTGATGCTGCTCAACTCAATGGAGGGTAGGAAGGGCAAATACCAGCTTATCGTCATCATCATCATCAACAGACAGACTCGCTGGTCGACACAGGCTCACTCACACACACATCACGTTTTCTCAGGACAGGGATGTTCATAAAAAAATCAATAAATTAACCCTGCATGTGCAAAAAGCAGTCTATTCATATCATTTACTCAGGAAATTCTGACTTCCCAATACTCATTAAGAAAAAACAATAGATGACGCTAAGTACATCCAGGAGCAGCATGACTACTAAATCGGTTGTGGGTGTGTGTGAAATTTGCATCTCCTTGTGTTTGCATTTTATTTTCTTCCTTGCAAAGTTCAAAGTTGTGTGTTCCTCTCAATTCTGGCATATGAATTAGTTTGCATGGCTTTGAATCTCAGTGTTATGGAATAACCAGGATGAACCAAATGCTCAGGCAAAATGAAACCTAATATGGCTTTAAAATTTATGCCCATTTAGAAAAAGTTTTAAACAAAGATAAACTGATATCAGTTTGAAAATTATTCAGGCCCTTTAAACTTCTTAACATGTTGCAATATTATGACCACAAAAGTCAATTAAGATTGCTCAGCCATGCAGGAGACCAGGAAAACGTGAAGGAATGCTGCTGCTCTGATTAGGTGAGACTAAAACCTAACAAAATGCTGCGCTTTGCAGAAAGTTAACTTTGCACATCAGCTCAACTGGGGAAACATGGTGGTGGCAGCATCATGCAATGGGGATGCTTTAGTTCAGCAGTAACTGGAAAGCTAGTCACAGTTCATGGGAAGATGGATGGAGTGAAATACATGGCAACCTGGGAGAAAACCGTTTTACTACAGGTTTCAATGCATGAATCATGTTCCTTCCACTTCACAATTATGTTTTACCTTGTGTTCACCTGTCAGAGAAAATCTCAACAAAAGAATGAAGTCGGTATCCCACACAACTACGTATACCTTTTAGAGAGCAAAGAGGGGTTACTGAAAAAGATCAGCATGAAACAACTTCTGCTAAGATTGAGTTACCCTGAGCTGAGGAATACTAAGCAGCACTAACTTCAAGGGTGTCAATTTGTGACGGACAATAAGTCTTCCGATACACAGCTGCACTGGGCCTGTGTTTACTACCTGTGTCTCTGTGAGTTGTGGCTTCTCAGTGACAGGGCGTCTTGTTCCGCAAGCGCCAGCTGCGAGCCGTACCTCGTCGCTTCTCCGGGTTTCTTAGCTGCAAGAGATGTGGGAATATTAGCTGCACAAGCGAGCACAAAGCAGCACGTTTAGTTTTATCAATCTAACACACCTCTCCTGACACCCACAAGGTGATGTGATTAAACTTGCATGAACATGTTTGAGCAGAATCGTGGTTACAGAACACTTAAGTCAGGCAAAGCCAGGAGTATGAATAAAATCTGCTGACATCCACTGAATATGTGTGAGTAAAGTGACATGACATTACAGCAGCACAGTAAGAGAAATTAAACCCTGTTAGCTTTTCCGTGTCTTGGTTGCCATGATTTTAAATATATTTCAATAGAAAATGAATGAATAAATTTAAAACAGGGTTTGGCTTTGGAATTGCTTCTTAACTCTCAGCTGTTAGTTTAATAACTCAATATATGTTTAAAGTAAGTAAATAAAGCTAAATAAAATTTATTTTTACTTCCCCCCCCCCCCTTTATAAGATTTAAGGATTATTTACCAAGCCGGTAGTCTGGATCTGAAGAGGCCACTGATGGGCTTTCACTAGATGAGCTGTAGTCACTGTGGTACCTTTGGTGGGTGTGAACAGGGTCTGAAAGAATAACATTTATCTCAATAAGAAACAATAAAACAATCATGATCATACATCAACTGGGGGGAAAACACAACCATCATGCATATAATACTACATAATGGTTACACTGATGTGTTTGGTATATTTTTTATGTTAGGATGAAGCTGATTGCCTTCCACATCAAACAGAAACTCCATAACAAAAACCTCGTCACTTTTTATAATGGGAATTTAACAAACAAATTGATGAGTGACTCATGCTTTCATCCCCAGAAACCATTCGAAAACACATTTAGACTTTGCCGTAAAACTGAACAAGACGGCACAACGGAGAACAAATACAGGTATTAGTCATGCTGTTGGTAAACACTGCTAATAAGGAATATGAAGATACAGGAAGGTGGATTCACCCTACGTGTGTAGGCGTGTCTCTTGTCCAGGTTTTTAATCAGGGTTTTAGCATTTGTCTTGCTTAACTGGTAGAACCACAGCAAGCAGAGACCAGCTCAACACATGTTTCCTAAAAGGTATTGCTTCATAAACCCTGTATTGAACTTAACTCAGATGTAAGAAGAAAACATAAACAATAAACTTTGAACCCTAACCAAAGTGTCATGTGTTTTTCTGCTAAGTTCACAGAACCTGAAAGTCCTGCTCCTCAGTGTCAGCTGCATAGCCTGAATAAACCACATTCTTCAGTCACTGCTCAAGAATTTCTGTTCTGTTTCACAATACAGCTGAGCTTACTTCTCTTCATGACGACAATGGTTGTTCAGTTTGGCAAACAGCTTCAGGAAGTGCATTTAAAGTAGAATGCTAAAGTGATCTTAGAAGCAGGTCAAACAGTCACCTAAGATCATTTCCTATCTTCTACTACAGTGAATCATGAGTTCCCTTTACACAATCACGCAGTTGAAAAGTTCAGAGGGTGGTTTATTTGTGCGCTTTTCCCATGCAGTTAAGACAAAAAAAAAACTACAAAAAAAAAAACGTGTACATTTTCCCAAAAACCGACTGACTCATGCAGTTACCCACACATGCAGTCACTTGCCCAGACAACCTGATATGCCAGTTCTTTAAAAACCTAATGGGTGGAGAAAAAAATATAACTCAGACAAAGAATTAAACCCATTTAGCTCCTAACAAAAAGGGATTTTAAAATACATGTAAAAGAAAAAAGTTTCAATTTCAACTTACAAACAATTAATTTGAAATAGCACTTCCTTGTGGCATTATTTTAAGTTTCATTCCACAAATGTAAAACAAAAAACCTCACCCTTCCAAAGAAGTTCAGATGAATAGAAAAAAATAGTTTTGTTTTTATATAAATTTACTTTTAAGCATCACATAAGTATATGTCTATTTACAAAATTCACAATGCTTGTGGAATGCTGTAGAGACCATTACAATAAGATTTAGGATGATTTAAGATTACAAAGTTAGCTTAAATAGTTACAAAATATTCAATATTTGTTATTTTTTCAAACAATTTCTACAGTACAATCTTCAAAGTAAGGGGCCTATGAAATAATCACGGCAGTTTTGTGATTACCCTGACTCAGAACCACCACCCTGCCTCTTTCATCTACAAGTCTCCTTTTATCATTTTCCATACTGGACCTGACCTCAGCTCAAAGCTGCATAACCTGCTGCCAAGAGCCGGAAAAGTCCAATAATCTTAGGAATTCCCTCATCCGCCATGCATGACTCCAATTACAGCTTCAGGGTAGGCCAGAAAAAGTTTCTACTCATTGAAGACTAAAGCATTTTTGGGCAAGAAGTGGGGGAGGAGTTGGAGTTGTCTAGGTGCTGGAAGACAAAGAGGTGGCCAGGTAGAAACATGCCCCTGCACATACAGGCAAGTGGACAACACAAAGACTTGCACAAAGGAGGAAGAAAAGAAGCTCTGAGGAAGGCTCTGTAGAAACTGAGACATACGCCTGTGCCATCACTTTTCTGCAGAAAAGAACAGAAACAAGAAAAAATGGGGAACTCTGGCAGTTATCCTCAAATCCTTAATGTTTTGAATACACACATCTAATCCTTCAAATTCTCCTTCTTTTGTTAAACTGGGTTTCTTTGAAAACGGATTTTTTTTTAAATAAACTATATCTACTTTCCTTAGAGGAAAATAAAAACAAAATAAAAATGTCATGGTACTCTGTTTAATACACTGCACCACCGCCTCCTATGGCTGTGGCCTTATACTGTTTTAGCTGGGCTGGTTTGTAGCCTGTGCCAAATCCTTCACCAACTCTTTCCATTCTGACAGCCCAGGAACCCAAAGCAGCTTGAAGGTAAAAAGAACTGTACCACCTACAACTGTCCAAATTTATTATGCTGACCAGGGCATGAAAAAAAGACAAAAAATAAAAGTTTTTTTTTAACCACCCCTTGAAAATACTTTGATCAAAGTGAATGCTTTTCCAGACTCTGTAGGAACCTTGTTTATGCTTTTTTGTGGCCTTCAACAGAATTCAACAGAACAACTTCTATTCTTAAGCTGCTGTAATTTTAGAAAAAGATTTTTAAAAATTACGCCCCATCATGTTCATGCGGTGTGTGTCCGCATTTTGCAAAGGCGGACTAATACTGTGTTGCAATTTTCAAGTTCAAGTGAAAGTAGTGGTTTAAATTTGCCCAAGTAAAAACTACATGTAGCCAATCTAACACATACTTTTGGTAAAAGTCCCCAAGTTACTCCAAAAGCAGTGATGGGAGTCAGCGCAAAGGACAGACAATATCATGCTTAAATTAATTAAATTATTACAGCACATAAAAAATATGGAGATATTCTGATTTGCAAGAAGTTAGAATGTACATCTCTATGAAATATCACTAGAAGCAGAAATATCAAGTTGTAATGTTAAGGATGGAAAGAAGTCATTGTGGTTGAAGTTTCAGTGAAGCTCAGTTGTTTTCATTTTAGTGTACACGACATAAAAATACCTAATTTGTGTATTACTTGCATTATGAAAAGAAATGTTAATTGGTCTCTATAAAAGAAACCCAATATGCTTTACAGTATCATAAAGAAAATATTCAACACTTTTTACTTAATAGTAAGCAGAATTTTCTTCTTGCATGGTGAAGAATTACAACTGCTGAACTATTTACAGTGTAATAATTACCACATCAAATTTTAAGCCAAATTGCAGAAGTAGTCAGGACCTATAATGTCCTTCCAGCAGTTCTACACTTGAATTCTTGTAAAGTATGAAATGTCCTGACCAGAAAGAACACTGTTCTTGTTTCTGCCACCTTAGAGAAAACAATCTTGGCCTTTACTTTTGCCATGGTGTAACTGACTCATTTTATAATTTTTTTTTATTGTTCACATTTAATAACTTCTGCAAATGGCGAAAAAAGTTCAAAGCTCTATATACCTTGTATAAGTGTTAAAAAGTGCCAATTAAGTTAATAGCTGAATTAATTAAAAGGTAGGTTGGACTTCTGTCAGTTAGAGCTGAATCAAGCAAGGTGAGGAAATTTTCATCCGTGTGACCTGAACTGAGAGTTTGCATAGCTTAGGATGACATAAAGAGAGGCTAATATTAGCCAATTCCTATAACATTTGAGTGGCATTTGCATAAAACCTGTTGCAGCTGCCAAAATGTGCTGCGACATTGCAGCGACGGAAGAATTTAACAGGTTCAAAAAGAGTCTAGATAGACCGGTGATCACATTGTGTGTTGACTGTATCAAAGGACGTGCTGCAAGTTATAGATGGCATTCATAAAATACTGAGAGTGATTCTTAGGGATTTTAGTAATCCAATACAATCCCATTGAAATACTGTAAGTGTAATAATCTTCTCTGTTTTGATGTCTTGCAGCTTTCTAGTAACCTTTTCAATTATTTATTAAGAAACACCATTGCTTAAACCTACGTCAAGTAAAAAGTTGACTATTACGAGCTGTGGCTCGACACGTAATAGAGTGATAGATGTTTAACAAGCACTGTAAAATGTAAAACATTTGGAAAAGCAATTACCTTTCAGAGCCAGTTTTATTGAAAACTGTATATTCAAAACCGGGACAAACATAGTTTGATTACTTCCTTTATCATGTATACAGAAATGAATTGTGTCTTAACATTTTGTCATATCAATGTGGGATCCAATTGTGATCCCACATTGACAAGAAAAGAAAGGCATTCCCCCAAGGGACATGTATAGAAAATAATGCTGTATTGCTAGTATAAAAGTAGCTGCCGGCAAAGTAAGGAGGCTACAAGTAGACTGTAAAAGGAGTGGTGGAGGTCTGGAAAAAATAAGGCAAGGAAAGGGAAGTATAAAAGAGAGCAGATTAGTTTATGAAGCCGACATGCCTGTTTAAACCCTAATGCTTTCTTCATAGTCACCAGATGACCTTCAAACCCACACAGGTACATGTGAGTCAGCGACTAGAAGCAGCCTCCCTATGGAGCTTTTACCAAGAATACAAAAAACTTTTGAGAGAAACAGAAACTCTGGGCGGGTTTTGTACTAGGTAATTACACAATTGCAGCAACTGTGATTTGCCCAAGCATGCAACGGTACAGTTTTTTCTACTATACCTCTGTTAGTAAGCAACAGAGGTGTATCAAAGGAATAGCTGCACATAACGTGTGACAATAAGGTAAAGGCTAGAATTATGCTGTTCTTTAATTAGAATCAGTAATTTGTGTGACCTTCGTGCCACTGACTCATTCTGTCTGAACACCGCTGAGCGGCCAACGCAAATGATACTCCCTTCAAGCCAATAACCAGCTCTGAACCCATATAGCCATTCGACTCCTATACACAGCTGGTAGCCAAGTGCCTGACTGCTCACATCATCCCACTGTAGTCCACAATTCTCTCCATCTGTCAAATATAACCAGCTTTAAATTGCTAATTAATTACACTGTCTAATTTGCCATTTTTCTTAAGCTGAATAACGACAGACATCCTCATAATACACTGACTTAAAAGATTAAGTCTCAGGGCTGAAGCAAAACATAACATGGCTTATGGGTTGAAATGCTGAGGACCACAGTTCAAGTTCAGACAATGTTCTGCTAAACACTTATTACAAAACGATAACATGACCTAGCTATGGTGTTTCACACAAAAAAAACCATATTGTGCAATATAATGACAAAGCATTTGTTATGAAGGATGTGATGCAGTGCCTGTATTCAAAAGGTAGGTGGTTAAATACTTGATGTATGTCATTTGTGCCTTTTCTGTCTTTTAGAGGCGTGTAACCGATGACAATTTTCGAAAAACGCTAACGCTTTACCACATGCTTTGGATTGTTTTCCTGCTGAAAAATGATCCACCTGAGGTCAAGATTCTCTGGAGTAGGTCTTGATCCAGAATGTCTCCGTACATTGCTGTGTTTATCTTTCCCTCTATCCTGACTAGTCTGTCAGTTCCTGCTGCAAAACATCTCCATGAAGTGATGCTGTCACCACCATGATTCACTGTGGGGATGGTGTGGTCCTGTTGATGAACTGTGCCTGGTTTCCTCCAAACATGACCCATGCATTCACACCAAAGAGTTCAATCTTTGTCTCATCAGACCAGAAAAGTTTGTCTCTCATGGTTTTAAAGTCCTTCATATATCATTTGGTAAAACTCCAGGCTTGTTGCCATTTGCTGTTTATTAAAAAGTGGCTTTCATCTGGCCACTGTACCATACAGGCCTGATTGGTGTATTGCTGCAAAGCTGGTTGTCCTTCTGGAAGGTTATCCTCTCTGTATAGAGGAACGCCAGCGCTCTGTCAGAGTGACCATTGGGTTGTTGGTCACCTCTCTGATTAAGGTCGTTCTCTCCCAGATTGCTTGATTTCGACCAGCTCTGGGAAAACTCCTGCTGCTCCAAACTTCCATTTACCAATAATAGAGATAATTGAGCTCATAGGAACCTTCAAAGCAGCACAAATATTTCTGGATCCTTCCCAGATTTAAGCTTCAAGACAATCCTGTCTCAGACGTCTATAAACATTTTTATTATTCTTTCATGCTTGGTGTTTTACCATTTTCAACTGTGAGTACACAGCAAATTCTGAACAATATGACTCAAAAACATGTCATATTGTCATACAAACAGGTGTGAGTTTTTCCAAATTGCGTCTAATCGGCTGATGATGGTCAGTGAAAACAGCTCTAATTTCATCTCTATCAACAAAGTATTAAGCAAAAGTTGTGATAGTTATGCAAACTAACTAAACTTTTCCATTTTTAACAAATTTGCAAAACACTCAAAAACATGTCATATTGTCATAGTGGCCATAATTTGTTTGAATAATTTTGAGGACAGATTTATTTAATGTGACTCGTAAGAAGGATGAACTGACAAAATGTGGAAAAAGTGAAGAGCTGAATAATTTCCAGATGTACTATAATCATAGAAGACTAGACATGATAAAAACCACATATTTAGAAATACAGTTAAAAAAATGTGTCATGTGCTCAGCTCCTGTCTAATGACAGTCACAGTACACAGCAAATTCTCAACAAGAATAAGTGAATGAAACATAAATAAGTAAAATAATTGTTTCTTTTGAATAACACTGCTGTAGAACGGACAAAGTTCAAAGTTAGGATAAAGACAGTTTTATTACTGCCTGTATTATCCAGCTGTACAAAAATAAGGTAAAAGTTAAGAGCATCTTGGTTTTAAAAGGATGCTCTATTTAAAAGGTGAGTGACTCAGTCACAAAGTCTCACAAGTTGGCTGAGATTCCAACAGTATATTGTAACTTTATAAATGACCCTTTGGCAAAAGGAGTGATTGTCTTTAATCACATGATGACGAAAGCCTGGTTTAAATATAGCTAGTCAGCAGAAAAGAAGCAGTAGCACACATTTTTGACAACAGTCTTATCAGTACTTGGTTATGGAATAACCTGGGTAAATATTTTATTAGTACTTTATAAACAATTAAAAAATATAAATACTGTGAATAACTACTAAAACACTCAAAGTGACTCACTTCTGCATTTTGAAAACCCTCTTAACATGAAGAAGTTATGAAAATCTCACACTCTAGAGCTGAACTCAAGGATCTGGACTGAATCAAACAGTGTGACAGCAGAAGATTCACAGTTGTGCAGAGCACAGTACATATATATTTTATTTATGAAAGCATTACTCACCGTTTACCGCCTGCTGTAGTGCCTGGAGTTTCCTCTGTCTTTCCTTGATCCTGTCATATGCGGCAGGGAACCCAGAGCCGACAGACATGGCAGAGAAGTGATGAGGCATTCTGCCCTTCAGCTCACCAAACTCAGAGTACCGATAATCCACCTCCTTGGCCACAGACAAAGGTGATTTCCGCCTCCCCACAGAATGCGTGCTTAAGACAGTGCTTCCTCTCCGGGCATCCTCCAAAGCTCCAAAACGAAGAGCTTCTGGGTCAATGTAAGCCAAGTCCACAGAGGAGGCCCAGGTCTTTCTGGGATGACTCGGTCCTCTGTCTGTGACTTGGTAGGGTAAAGACCTACGGTCCAGCTCCACAGGCCGGCCCTTCATCTGGGGGTGCAGCGGGTGCAGATAGGGGTAAGAAAGCTGGTGCTGGAGTGAGGGGGCTTTGGGGTAGAGTCCTGTGGAAGGGTCAGCATTTGTGTGATAGTCAGACAGGGAAATGTGGGGAGCTGCACCCTCGTCTCCCTTCAGCAAGTCCTGTATCGGCAGTGAGCCCATAGATCGACTGAGGCCCCGGTTGAGAGCCGCTTGCTCCTGAGTTCTGGCTTTGTAGCGCTCCAAAACTCTGGGGGCGGCACTCCTCCCTGAGAAAGAAAATGTCGTTCATTTTTGAAGAAGACAAATTTTTAAAATGCTGAGTTACTAATTCTTTAACTTAAGTATCGATGACTACCAACAGACAGATATAAATAAAAAAACAGATGTATTCACAATGACTACTTAGCTCTACTATTATTTACATTAATTTAAAATGTAAAACCAGTTAAATGTTAATAATTTTTAAATCTGATATTCTAGATGACGTAAATGCAAAAACAAGGCAATAAATGCAGCAATCAGAACAACCTTGTAAACCTGCTTAAGATGTTGGCCATATAACCTAAGCTAGAAGTAAGTAAAGGTAGTTAGACTATGTCTACATGGAGATGTTCACAAGAAGTGAACTCAGGAAAAAGTAATTATTAGCTTCCATATATTTTTCATCCATGATATCATCTGTATATTTGTGGATGGGAGCCTTTCTACACTCGGGTCTAAAAGGTAGGGACGCTCAAGGCAGGTTGCTTTTTTAAGCTGACTTGATTCTCTGGCTATGATCCGACTGAAAACAACTTTTTAGGTCTCTATTCAACAAATTCTTTCTCCTCATCACTCTTCATTTCAGCTCAGAACTGTGGAGAACACGACTAATAATTGCCCTGTTAACAGACTGAGCAGTAGATCTCTGCAACTTTCAGTTATCATCTTTGCTGGTTTTCTCATTAATGCTTTTCTTATCAATCCTAATTGCCGTTGTGCCTCACTCCTATTTTCAGAAGAAAGATGAGATGTGTGAGATGTTTAACTTCAAGAATAATGGTTCATAACCTAACTCTGCTATAAAAACTTCCTGACAACTTTATTCCTGTCCAGCCTGTGCTCCTCACAGGACACAGCTGTATTTATATTGGGACAGTTTGTTGCTCTGGAATTTATTTTGGGGTATCAGAGGAAACGTGACTGAATACATATGTTTGTGATACTTTTTATATTAAAAAAGGTGTGTGGTTCTAAGTTAAGAATTTTTGGAAAAGTTCAAGGGGTATCAAAACTTTTGTAAAGCAGAGTAGTTTAAGAAATAGAGACATACAGTGTCTATCTGGGCAAAAAATAAATACCCAAAAACCTGAGCAGCAGCTACAACTTGAAACAACTAGGATGCAGGAGGGAGTGAGTTGCTCCATTAGAAGAAAGATGCTAAGGAATGGAGTGATCCTCTTTTGCATGTACTTTCCCTGAGGCTGCATTGTGTTCAACCAGACAAACAAAGCACTGATACAAACAGCAGACCAGCAGCTTCACTGGTGACTCAAAAATATGAATCTAATCAATATCATGCAGCGCTTACATAATCTGGATGACGGCCATGAGTGTGCTCTGGCTGTCCTTTCCATGGCCTGAAGAAATGCCGGAATGTTCAAAAACCACCGAGGAGGTTCAGTCATATTTTCCTGAATTTAGTTTAAATTAGAGGTTTTGGTGTGTTGTTCCTTGTAGATCTTTTCTATTCTAAAAGTCATTCCTCAGAATATAAGTTGTGGAAGCTGCATTTATTTGCTTTGCTGCTACGGATCTGTTGAACTAAACTAAGCTCTTGAAGGAGAAAATACTCCCGTTCGTAACTCAATGAAAAGAAAAGTGAAGTTATCAGTTTCACTCCATTAAAGCCTATCTTCAAGTTATATTACAAGTAAAAAGGCCTTTAGCGCTTAGCCTTGAGGTACCACCGTTAGACAATCTGACAAGCAAATAACATTATTGTAACCATCCAAAAACGTAAAGTACAGCTTAAACTTAAACATATCATGCGTCATACCTATCTGATTGCATAAATGGTAAGTTTTTATGGCCAACAATACCAAATATAACAGAAGGATCAAGCAATACTGCCACTGCCACTGCAGTACGATTTAGGCAACTCAAATGGCACAGAAGACTTTAGCTACTTTGTGTTCATAGATTATAAATGTAGCTCATTTTACCGGATGGTAAGCCTTTGCCTCTCAACCTCTCTCGAATCTCCTTACTCCGCTCTGGAAGAGATTCTCTATCTGTCAGCAGACCATCCAGCTAAGAAAAGAAGAGTTGAAGAAACAATAAAATGATAAGATGGTAAAACTGGTGGAGAAAAGGGAATCTTTTCATGATTGAGAGACCCAATTTTCTGCAGCTGACACACAAATCATCCTCACGATTTAAATTGAAGTGTGTACCTGAGAGAGACTGCCAAGCACCAACCGGACCAGTTTTCTAATGTAGGAGAAAGGCGGGTCGCAGGTGGAGTTCCTGATGTGCTTGCTGCAGATGTCCAGCACCGTGCGTAGCGACATCCGACTCAACGTAATGTCATCAGACATGTTGAGCAGTAGACCGTTAAGGTGTTCCCCCAGCTTCATGGGCTGCACAATGAAGAATGAAACCATTACCAAGGGCAGGACTTTTATCTGATCTGACAGTGTAAATGAGCATTCATTTTCTAAATCATCTTGTACGCATGACTTAAAGTACCTTACATAAAAAGAGTAATCTAATATGCATTTTATATAAAAAGAAATGTAATATTATAAGCATATAAGCATAACTCTAGTGACAAAAAGTGAAATTTTTTCTAACCAAACTGATCATAAAGGACTCCAAACCCAAAGGTCTTCATGGGAGGTAAACTCATCCTTTGTAAAAGCAGGTAATTTATCTTCAGAATCAAAGGTTTTGGTAACAACTGTTTGCTTAAAAGGGCGCCCAAAATAAATGATGCATTGGAGTAATTTTCAAATTCCTTTTTCTGATATTTTTAGTTTTCAAGGTAATAGATAGAGGACATTCCAACAAAATAGTTGCCATTTAGTTCTCATTTAAGTAATTTGGATCAGATTGCTTTTAGATAAATGGTTACAAAAATAGACACTGCATTTGTTTTATGACACATATTGCAGTTGCAATGAAGTCAACCTCAGGGCTAGTCATGGTGACCATGGGAAGCATTTCCTCATAAATGTGGACGTGTTTCGCACCTGACTGACATGTCATGAGGATGCGGGGAAAACCTGACCATCTTCATTTTCCAAGTACATTCCAGAAAGTATTTCCAGGCAGCACTTTTTCTCAACAAGATTAGACTTGAAGATAGCGTCATGGGGGAACAAAAATAAACTTTGATATACATTGTTATGAAGCATCTGGACTGTTTCCAAGTTTTTACTCACTGTATTTGTGACAGTGTAATCAGGCAAGCAACGAGTTTAGGTTGGAGTTTTACGCGATGCAAAAATATTAACAGAAGGAAATAGGACTACAATAGTTTTGCTGACAAACAGCAGATATTAGACTCTAAAGTCTTTGAAAAATAATAAAAGAGACATTTACATATTAACAGAAGCCTTTTTGTGTTTATTTGATTTATGATGTTTACCTGGCTTTGTGGGATCTGATAGTCTGCTCCCCAAAATAATGTCATTCCCAGTGAATACATATGCATCTGTGGAAAAAAAAAATATATATATATATATATACATATATATGTGCAAAAAAATACCCAAAAAAACCCGACAAAATAAGCTGATAAAAATGAAAAAATGAAGGTTTATGGTTGTAGACAAAAACAAGGTTAAATTTAGGAGAAGTAGGCAAAACAAACAAAGAGGATTAAAGTTGAATTAATTTTCCACACACAGAACATAGATGAGATCTTTCACGTTAAATCCCAAAATCTTTTTCCATTTTCCTGTTATTACCCTCCACTCATTACTTTGGAGAGAAATTACTTCCCCTGAATGTTGGGCTTGGTAGAGGAAAGAATAATTCAGGGATTGCCAAAGAATGCACAGTACCCTTTGAGGTCCTTCAGGAATAGATAGAGTGCAAATTTAAAGACACACTAACACTTTCAGAAAATCTGGAAGACGGGACAGTGAGGAATTAAAGTGAGCACAGAACACCAGGTTGAAAACAGTAAAAGAAAGCTTTGGCTCTTGCAGCTGACATGTATTTACACTCAGTCTTAAAGTGAAGGAAACAGATTATAACTTCTGCACTGAAATAACTCAGCTGGAGAAGCAGATCCAGCCTTGGAAAACTGACTCAGCACAAAGCTGTTTGAGGTTTGTGGGGCTGAGCCAAAGATGGGTTTTCAGTCGTGCAAGCTTTCAGTTATACTACCAGAGTGGCAGATTTTAAACGGGAGGGCTGCAGTGATTCTTTTAACTACAGACGGAGGCATGCTTCCTCAGAACTTCGGACATAGCTTCTGCCAACGTGTCAGTTTGGCACTTTAAGTCAGGACAAGTCCAACCAAACTACACAGTCTATCATTTACATACACATACACAACTAAAAATAGATGCACAACTGACAGACATTTACAGCTTTACTTTCTGTTGACAAACGCTGGAGTTCATTTACATTATAAATCCACATAATTGTCAGCTCAAAGGTCAAAGAAAGAATGAGATGTTCCAGTTCTCTCTTTAAAGAGTTACTACAAATTTCTTTAAGGTAAATAAAAGAATGCAGAGTCCTTTTAAAGACCAATATTCCCACTAAAAGTCTAAAATTAATTGGTAGCTTAATATATGACATTTAAGTCAAGTACTTTTATACCTAGATCACCAAACTTCAACTTCTTCTTCTAGTGAACAGTAAGCTTTCTAACAGTAACTACACGTTTCTGCCAACAGCTGAAATGAACAATCATAAAATTAAGACAGAAGATAAAGATATTTGAATAAACAAACAAATAAAATACCAAATTTTCCTGACTTTAAAAGTTGGCAGAACCATGTTTTACATCCTACAACTGTGTCGGATTCCTCTGACTTTATGCATGAGGAATCACCAGGTGACCGGAATCAGCTGATTGCTTAACTGGCCTGGTTGTCGGCCTGTCAGACGCACAAAATTCTCATCCTTTTTTGAATCAGCAAATGCATTAATGATGACACACTTTGAAGTGGAAGTTGTAACTGAGTGAAGAAGACTCAATGTTTACTAAATTCAATATCTGTAATATTTTGAATGAATAAAGTAAAAGGAAGAACAAAGATGTTGGAGGCTGTTTAAAAAGAAATCATATTTTCTACAGAGGTATGGTGGCCATTGAATTATATTACTACTTAAAGGAGGAAAATGTTCAGCTGATAACAGAACGATAAAAACTTCACAGCTATGTTGCTCTGTTTTATCCTTTTAAGCTTTCAACCTTCATGAATCATGCAGGATTTGAAAATTTTGGGAATCTCTCAAGAATCTTTGTTCTCAGGGTAAAAGAGAATGATATGGCCCAGAAAGCTTCAATTGGTTCATCTCTGCTCTGGCTGATTTAAGGGCGCGCACCAAAGACCTTGGTTAGAAATGCATCAAGACAAAGATATAACAAAGAATGTTAAATGTTTCTGTCCCAGTGTGAATGATCTAAGCAATAAATACCTTTTCAATGTCAGAAACTGAATTCAAGGGGTTGCCTTCCATGACCTCTGGGGCTGTGAAAGCTCTTAAGTCCTCCTGGGTGACATACTCGTCTGTAAATGAAATGTTGCCAGAGGGCATGAGGAGGAGGGACCAGGGTGAGATGATGAAGCCCATGGCTGCTGGGTCTGGAGATGGAAACAGACAATTCAAAACATCAACATGGATATAAGACAGAAAGAAAATGTGGCTTTCTTCAGATAAACTTTTAGATGGTGCCAAACAAGCTCAGAGACCCACAGCATTAAAAAACAATGTTCTAGAACTCAATGTTAGTATCATATTCTGTCCAGACATTTAAAGCCCAAATGCCTCACACTTAGACATATCTAACCACAGTGGCTGTTTCTTGCAAAAGGCTTTGGCATTTATGGATATCCGAGCTGACGGAAGTAAACACAAACACATGTTGCTTTCCTGGCCTGCATTAAACAAAATAAAATCTTGGAGCATGGAAGCAAAAAGGAATGACTACACAGCACAATTCTCTTTTCCTACAAAGCCACAGGCAGTGCTTTGGTTAGAGACTGTTTCAAAAATATACAGAGGAATGCTTGAGCAGTGCTGCAAAATTCTTTTCTTCAACTCATACTTTAGTCTGAGAAGAGCAGAGGAAAAGGGGAGCTCAATTTGAAGAACAGGGGGGAAAAATTGCTTTCAAAAGCTGGAATTTACTAAGTAAATATAGGTTTCCTGTTTAAAACCCATCTGATTATTCAAAGATCTTACAGTATATTTGACTTGGGTAAGTATCAAATACAAAGACTTTCTGAAAAAGTAGTCATGATTTCTTAATAAATTATAATGATAATTACGATAAAAATATGCTGTTGCTGTTTGATGAGCAACTAAAGTACTACTGACAGGAAGTGATTCTGAATCGCCGCTCTATAAAATTGAGTGTTCACACATTCATGGTCATTTTTATTGCTACGTTACGTTGACAAGCAACAGCACATTTGGAGAGTAATTAAAGATCTGGACAGACTTTCAATTCCCTACAAAAGTATTCACACCCCTAGAGTTTCTACACACAGCGCAACCGCAACTTCTATGTGTTTTATTGAGATTTTATATGCTAGACCATTTGCACAACTGTAAAATTGCAAAAAATTAAACTTCTTGGTCTGCATGCAAAATAGTCCATGTGTCAGAAGGCACACAGACTGTGTGGCTTGAACACAATCCATACTGTGAACACAGAGGTAGAAGCATTATGCTGTAGGGACCCCTTTTATCAGCTGGGACAGGGACGCTGGTCAGAATTAATGGCAATATGGAACTTAAGTGACAAAAATCATAAAGCAAAGGTTTGCCTTCCAGCAGGACAGAAACTTTAAAAAACACAGTCATAGCTGCAACAAAATGATTAGATCAAATAATATTCATGTAATGGGTTGGTCCAGACATAAATTCACATGGAAATCTGTAGAAGTAGCAGAAAAAGTTACTTCTAAACACTATGTGCATTACATTCTATCTCCATATAATCTGACTGAACTTGAATTTTTTTGCAAAGAAGCACAGAGCTGACTAAGAGAAAACCTGAAAGTCTTTCCGCTTTGATTGCAGTAAAAAGGTGTTTGTACAAATATATTTTTCAAACTGTGAATCATCCTCCTTCTGTCACATAAAATACATGACATTTGTGGCTTGCATGTGTCAAAACATAAAATTTCAAAAGTTATAAATGGCTTTGCAAGCTACTGTAAGAACACTCAAGCAGACAAATGTGACAACATACTCAAAGAAAACATGGAAGCATACTGGGAAAATTCTTTCACTAATCAAACAAACTCATATCAATTACTAAAACAAATCCTTCTTAAGCAAAAACGCATTAACCACTGCAGTTTGCGCATAAAAAATCTACTAGTTTTATATCTGAAGACAATCTCCTAATCTTTATGCTCACCTTCACTGCGTAAACAGATGGGAAAAAAAACAGAAGAAAGGCTAAACTTAAAGTTTGAATATTTGTCATTAATAACACATTCTTGTTCCAGACTACATAGTTCAGTAACTATAATCACTGGGTCCAACATCTGCTATTCAAATTTTAGCTTCTCTCAGCAATTTAAAGCTCCACACACCAGCAGCCACAAGTTACACAGTACAACTACACACTGAAAGGATAAAATTGTGCTTTAAATACAACGGAAAATGCAGCAAATGTAAGACAAAATAATGAAGAAAACCTTCAAGTATCCAGCTTTGCTTCTTGGTTTATCAAATAAGCCTTCACAAAGACTATTCAAGATCATTTCTGCAAAATCCTTTCATCATAAATGTGACCTCAGCTGCTGAGGAATATTTAGCATTCACTGATAAGGAAGCTTTTCTGCAGCATGATAGGATTTGCATCACCAAGCTTCACTAAGCAAAACCAGAAAGTGAAGTCAAGCTGGTTTTTCCCCAAAAAACAGAGACTTTTCTACAAGTTAATGCTTTGTGGAAATGTTTAATGGTCAACTGTTTAGACAATACTTTTAGTTTGTGTTATCAGGTGTACTAGAATGATGAGTGAAACCAGTAGCCTCCTAAAGTGTTTTTAAAGTGACAATCAAGGTCAAGATTTCTGCAGACTCGCATCCTCTTTAGCGTCTCTAAAGTTAAACTTGCCTCAGTCACCCACTGCTTTAGTTTTTTCAAAAAACAAAGTAATTCTGGAAGCTGGATTCCTTATCTGCCTGTGCCGCCAAGGACAACTAGATAGCCTCATTGGCAATGAAAAAAATTATTATAATGTCCAGGGCTATCTCAAAGTCTACCAGGCATTAAAAAGAGCAAAGGAAGCCATCAGAATAATAATAAAAAAAACATGACATATAAGTTTGTATTTTCTGGTTCTGATTTCATTTAAAGGAGGACAAAGATTTACTAGCTTTGCTCCAGTAGCACTATAAAACTATTATAAAAAGGCTTTTCAGTGTTATTTTTCTTTACAGACAATAGTAAGGTTCTGTGAAAACAAAGCTCTATGCATGTAATTATGCATGAAAAATAAAGCTGGCCCACACAACAGAAAGAAATAAGGAAAAAAGAAAGAATAATTGTCTTTGCACATCATACCTTTGTTAAAAAGTTCTTGGAGGCTTTCTGCACTCTGACTGAGCAGCGCCCATACCTCCTCCTCCTGGAGCGGCCCCCCTCGAACTTCCAGGGCTTCTGCCAGAGACACATGCATCTTCCCTGCACAGGTTGCGAAACACAGAGTTATCACCTACAAATATATTAACACAAACATTCTTCAACGTGCACAGTTTTTGTTTTCTCGTTTAAAATTCCATTGATTATTTTCTTTAACATACGCCAACTTTCCTCCAAGTTAGTTGACATTTTGTCCTGTTACCTTAATAAGGAGCACCAAACAGAAAAAAAATCATTTTGACTTTTGCCTTGTTCGAAGAAAAGGAAAACCCCTCAGAGCTCTGGGAAGGAAACCTCGAAGCAGATCAGAACAGCACAGCAAAATGCAAAGGCAGCACCTCTGAGTCACAGTTCTGTTCATGTCAGCAACTAAGGCCTCTGGAAAATCCTTTTTGAAGTTTTCTTGTTTTATTGCCTTACAACCATAAATTAAAATCAATTTTCAAGAAGTTTCCTCTTAAAGTCCAAACTTTATTGGTAAAGGCACTAATTAATAATACTGCGAGTTCAGAAAACTTGTGTATATTAATGTGGAAGCTTAGACATCTATGCATATATTGTCCTTTATATTTTATAATCTAAAGTTTATCTGTGCCACTGAAGTACCGCAGATAAGAAAGATCAGTTGCATGCTTAAAAATAAACCTGATCAGGTCATATAAATGACTTTCTTTTTTTTTTTACTGCGATCTCAAAGCTGTTTTTTGCTGTGTCTTATGTAAACTTCTGTTTTCTGATTACATGTTGTAAAACCTGAAACTGGGTCAGGCTCAGAACAAAACTAGTCCCTCAATGGTTGACAAAACACAATATTTCACTGTTACATTAGGAAACTCAACATGCCTTTAATTTATTTAACCAATGCCCCTCACCCACATATAGAACAGGATATGTGTGCTTCGTTCTATGTCCTAGTCGAGTCATTCACACAGGGATGTGAATGAGATAAAAGACGCATGCAAATTTGTTCCCGATGTGTCACAGTTTCTGTCTGTACTCCAGCCGCTGCTCTGCAGTGGTGACAATGGTTTCTAATCTTCCTAATTCATCAATGGCATGACACCAATGTAAGCGAACCAGTTTTGCAAACAGGCTGTGCAGAAACTATTCAAGCCACGGTAAAGTTGCACATCCGAAGGAACGAATAAAGATTTTATTACATCGCAGGGGTTACACAAGCATAAAAAGCCCAAACTGTAAATCGATGCTGTGAACAGCGATGTTGGTATTTTCTGTCAGATTAAAATGTAAATGTCAGGCTTGTTCCTAAAGAGGACACCCCTGTTCTAAGCCAATCTTCTGAGCATCTTTTTATAATGTCTTTATTTTAGGATTTCAGAGTCTAATATAAAGAGTAAAAAAGTTAGAGGTCAGCAAAGTTAAAGTGTAATCAAGTAGTTATGTGAACAAGCACTGTATCTTAGTGAACAGATGAAAAATCTGACCCACTTTGAGATCTCCAAGGACCGTAAATGTCTCCAAACATTTCATGAAAATCCATCAAATTAATGCACACATACTTCAGTCTAGATCAAACAATCCCTGCTGTCTCCTGAAGATCTATCACAAAGGGAGGCGATGAAACACTTCATCCGACACTAAAGGCTAAATGTGTGCATATCATTTATCCATAAATCCTTGCAGTAAACTGGGCCAGTAAAACATTTTTTGTTTTGTTTTGTTTTTCTGAAAGCAATATGTGAAACAATGTCCTTTCAATGAATTGGAGTTTTCAGAAGAGAGCTAATGAGTAAACCTGTCACGAGCCTAAATGTTTATGCAGGAATGCAGGTTAACCATTCTTCCAAATGGGAGGCGTGAAGTTTGAGGACAAGTGGGATACCAACCATCTAGTTCATTATCCATGAGAAAGGGGAGAGCGGGTGCTGTGAGGGCTGATTGTTTTGTGACCCTTGTTATTTCAGCAGAGACCTACAGTGGAATGTTTTTTATCCGTGCTGAGACCGCCGTACAGGCCAACTACTCTCATTGGTTCTGCTCATTACGGAGGGTGTTCGGCAATCTAAAAGCAGAAAGCCCTCACTACTGCAGAGCCTCTTGCTCTTTCAGGTTTGCCAACTATCTGGATTTTTGTTCCCAGGTCTGTGTATTAAAACATCCTGCCTTCAAAAACAAACAAGAAAAATACCAACTAAAGACTGCTGTTGTTGGTTAGAGTTTCAGAGTTTTGACTACAGTCACAAGGATTTTAAAGAAATAAGCCTGGAAACGTGACAGATATCCTTACTCGGCACTGCCACCCACTTTCCTGTGTGTGACAGAACCCACTAGAGTTACAACCCATTGGATGGATTTGAAAACAGTTTTCTAAAAATGTCCTTCAACTTCATAGTGCTACATATGTCAATTATTCAATTTGTCCTTTCAAGAAACAGAAAAAAAAAATCCCCCCCATTAAAACTCTTAAAGAGACAAGCCCACAGAAGTTACATGAGATTCAGCTTTTAATTTTGGGAAACACAGCATACATGTCATGAGAATGAATTTGATAATATCCTCCAAAAGTCTGAACTGTACTTTGAGCTGGCAAGAGCATCTGGAGGGAAAAAGCAGAAGCAGCGAGGTGTGCCAACAGAGAGGTTAAAAAAATGTTCCTAAGGTTATTCTTGCCAGTAAAATTCAGAAACAAATTTAAAATTAACTATTGCCATTACTTCCAACTACTCTATTCTTAGAATTAGAAAGACCATGAGCACACATGGCCTTCATAAAGTTATAATCTTAGCCAACATATCTGGAGATGTATAGGGGTAATATTGCATATTCATACCAAATCAAAAGCAGGTTGAACATTACTGAACTACTAAAATGGAAGCCCAGGACTAGTATATCTACCATTCAATGTGGTAATTCTGAAGAAGAGCCACATCTGGAATATCCACTGACAATTACAGTGAAGTGATGTTGTGTATATATGCACTGTAGTTTTTTCCTGG
>CAEFZY010063450.1:0-12232 GCA_903066815.1 Brachyrhaphis roseni | reverse complement strand
TACACAAGGAGGAGGTAATTAAGCCATTTCATTCCAGCGGTTTTGTACCTGTGGCACATCTAAAAACTGCAGGACAGCGGCCCTTGAGGACTGGAGTTTGACACCCCTGGACTAGAGGTATAATTTAGGTCAGAACAAAATCAAAATTCAGAAATCAGAAATTGAGCAGAACTTCCACAGATCATACTGATCTCAGAGAGGGTTTGTGAAGAGTGGAAAAGATGTATTTTCGTAAGCTGTTGAGGACATTTGGGAATAAAATCATAAATATATGATGTATGTAACTACAGACTTAAATATAGATAGTTTTTTTTTTTTTTCTCCTTTACTGGCTTATCTGATTACTGTCTTCTTGCAGAAGTTTACACATTCTTAAGTGCTTATTCAGGGGGTTATTTGTGGCTACTGCTCTGCTGTGTAATATACATCAACACACAAAATTGGACTGTTAGCAGCCATCAAATCTCACTTGTTCCCGGTGCCTAAAAACGTTCAGGCAAATATCTACTGCAATCAGCTTAGACTTGTGCTTCTTAAGAATGTTTTAGGGGTAATTTCTGCCTTGTGTGGAAAATAATTATACATATTTAGCTTAAATCGTACTTTAAATGTAGTATCATGTACATAAAATGTCCTTTTCCTTTTTTTGTTTGAAATATTTTCTGTCTTTTGATATTGTGCCTCAGAACATTGATACTTAAAATATCTGTTTTTCTAGCAGGTTTGTTAGAAATGATCTGAATGATCTCTGAACTCACCTGATTCTGTTTTGTGTGCCTGTGGGCCTACAGCCAAAACTAGCTGGCAGTAGGCAAGAGGATAAGAGTACAACCTGGACATTTAGCTATGCAAATACAGTCACCCACAAATAAAAAAAATAATAATTCAATTCTTGTTTAGTCAAATTTGCATTTATTTTTGTTGGAACCAGATAAAACTCCCATGTATGCACAGGGAGCAACCACTGTGCAGACCTGTGAGGGTAGCTGGCACTTTATTATCTGCAAATTCACTAAGGATGGCGATCATTTCAAGCCCTCTTAAACTGTCATCTGTTAATTCTGAAATGGTGTAAATGTGTGTTTTAACACAGTTGCAAAAATAGTTATTTAATACTGTGTGCTCATCAGAGGAAGAAAAAAAACACAAATATCTTAAAAGAATTAATCCAGGTGCCATTTTCCGTCTAACCTGAGACATTGAGCACTGGTCTGATGCTACAACTCAAGTTTATTAGACAAATATAAAATAATGCAGACTTAGTCCACTGCAAAACTGATTTTAGAACTGTCTATTACAGTGTTTGTTTCAGTCCCTGCAGTTGCTGTTAACCTTTTTTTTTGCTGTATTTTGTATCTTTCTGAAGTCTTCACAAATTATTTGCAGCTGAGCTCAGCACAGTAGTACACATATTCAGACTTTTTAGCACAAATATGAATTGCATGACTCATTTTTGAGTCCATCCATCTTTTACTGCAGAGTTGAGCAGCGGTTGCTGATTGTTTATCTCTACCTACTGCGTGTGACAGCAGTATTAGTGGATTTAATGTCAGGGATGAGTGTTGTCGATGATGACAAAGGGAAGGGAAAGAAAGTAGATAAAATCCTTGGCAAGAAGTAAATGATCTAATTTGCCATAAACATTTCGACATGTTTATGGCATGTCCATCATCAGTGTTGACAATTGATTGTTGTTACAAATAAAACACAAATATTAGATGTATTCTGTGCCAGTTGTGGTTAGTAATTGAAAAATGTTGTCACAGTACTTTCATTAAGTTTCATTAAGTTTAATCAGAGCCTATTTAACTATGTTAGAATCTCAAATGAACTACTATTAACTAAAGCGTTTCTGATTAAGAGTTTCTGTCCCTTATATTGACTTGATGCCTTTAGTACTATTAATCTCTTGACACTGAGTGCGAGTCTGATTCAGCTTTAAAGTTATTACCATCAACACCTGTATATTAGAGCTGCACAATAGACTGAATCACAGTTACCATTGCAGTGTTAATGTATGCGATTGCAAAGGACTTTTTTTGGATGCTCTACCTGGCTGGATATTATATTTGCCATGCACTAATATTCTGTCATATTCTTCCTGCTAATGATATAGTGTTGCCTGCTAGATAGACTTTAATTGGTCTTGAAGCAAAAATGCTAAAGTGCACAAATAGTTATGTGGAAATTGTGATAAAGGAAAAAAATATGAATAGTGTTTCTCTGCTGTTTTGCAGCCCAAATATAGCTGCTTATTATCTTGGCATGAATAGTGCATGAAGTTAACACACTTTAATTAATATTTTATGGTATGCTGTGGAAATTAGACATTCGTTTTTGCATTGTGTCCCAACTAACTTACGAACCAATATTGATGTTTTCACAGCAACAGATACTTTGTCCCAACCTACGTTTCCATTGTTTAAACGCAACATGCTATTATAATATAAGATTAGGTAGTTCAACAAAATCTCTACAATATCAAAGGGTCACCTGAAACGGTTTACCATTTATGTTTTACTCATCTGATACAGCTAGACTTTAGTATGCTAGAATTTTTACAGTTTGTTTTGATATGACTCATTGATAAATTAGCTCTGAATGCAATCAAATACCATTGCATTTAGCACGTTAACATTAGCTGATGACATCACACAGACAAACTGAAGGGTAGCTGCAGCAGCCAATTTAGTCACTCATTCCCAATGAATGGTACTTTAAAGGGTGAAATGAATAGATTATTAGGAAAACCAGATTTGTGCAATAAACTGCAAATGTGCATCATGTATAATGCAGCATACAAATAACATGTAGTTTTTAGAAATTAGCTTTAAAAAAATTCTGCCACATGTTTCTCTGAATAAAAGATAAAAGTTTGGGAGACATAAAATCACAGACAGTGCTCCAACAAACCACAGCACCGTGATCAGCTGATCTGATCAGCACCATGATCAATACACTCACACAGTTGGACAAAATTCATAACACTGAAAATTGCTGAGATTAAAGTTCTTCCTCTTAATTTCCTGAACTTAGTTTTGCTTTTGTCTGTGAAGTTTGTATAAAGAATAAGATCAAAGACCCAGCCTTACTTTGTGAAGTAAAGCTTTGAATGTTTCACTTTGAAATGCTGAAAATATTTAGGATTGCCTCTCTTTTGAAACATTCAAGCTCTGCAGAGTTTCTCAGTCATTGTTTTAGCAAACTGCTTTGTACTGAAAGAAAAAGTTTGATGATTGCTTGTACAACAGTGCATTCATATCGCACTGAACCCAAATGAGTTTGGGTTTAGTAATTGTCTGTATTTGTGTATTTATTGGAATTCATGTGGTGATGGTTGGAGCCAGCATTAATTTATCATCAGGGTGTTGTGATTCACCGCCTTATCTGAACAACCTCTTTCCATTAGACTGAGTTAACTACAAGACCAAAGGACTGCGATTGTTTAGGCTTAATGGAGACTGAGAAGGGAAATATATGGGTCTAGTCAATGGTAAATCAGGACAAAACCCATTAGGACGGCAGCTGACAGAATAGTGAAACATCATGAATCAGTTGTGATTCAAGTGGCTAATCAGAGAGATAATTTTAAGGTCTAAAACCATCCAATGTTCAAAGGCTTGATTTAATAGAAAAAGAAAAACCAGAGAAGTGTTTTGCTGTGAAAAATCATTTGTTCTTCTACAAATGTCCTGTTTCTGTATTTTTTTCTTCTCTCATTTCAGATCATCAAACGGATTTTAATATCAAACAGAGTAAATTCAAAATGCAGCTTTCAAATTATAAGATCATTTATTCAGGAATAAAACCAATCCACTGTTACTCTATGAAACCTAGTATCTGGTGGTTCCACCCTTGATAGCAACAGCTGCCATCAAACATTTGCAATAATTGGCAATAACTCTTTCTTTGCCGTAGAAGACTTTGAGTTTGACTTTATTGGACGTAGTGTGATAAATGAATAAGTTATATACAAAGAAAATCCATTTTAAACAAAGGCAAACAAAAGAAGAACAGTGTTGCTCTTCTTCGCAGAATTGGTTTTATTTATCAGCATGGGAAATATTTTGAGCATGAATCACATAAGGTTGCACGACAAAATCTAAAGAAAATTTAGGTTCGGACATGTCGTAGTGTTTTATATCATTGAGCTGTGGATTAACCCGCTTGAGCATAAGGTTAGAAGGATGTCTGAAACTTTGCCTTCAGGTACAACAAGTCCTTCAGGTGCTGAAGCAGCACAGCAGCCCCAGACCATCACACAGCTAACATCATATTTTCTTTTTTTACTCTTTATTCATTTTCATTAAAAACAAAACAATGATGTATAATAGAGAAAATATGCAAATAAATAAAATGAAAGGCAGCAGAAAGAAGAAAAAAAATCTTATATCTCCCCATTTTATCCCAAAAAATATATTCAAACAACAGGGATTTTACTGGAGCTGCTTGATGATCATCACTCAGGATGTTTTGTTCTTTTTGGTAAGCAGTGGTCTTATCCATTGATGTCATTTTTGCACAGTTTTTTCTTTGTTGAATCCTGAACACTAAGTTACGCTGAGGTAATTGAGCCCTTCAGTGCTTCAGATGCTCTTCTGTGTTTTTCTTATCTGCTGGATTACTCAGTGATGCTGCTCTGGAGTAGTTTTGGTAGGTCAGCCAGTCCTGAGGACGTTCATTACTGCTCCGTGTTTTCTCCATTTGTAGATAATTGTTTCCAGTTTATTTCAGGATGTGATTTGTTGTTTTTTGAGATCTTTTAGTCTACTTTATGTTGTCAGACAGGTTAAATTAAGTCTTGTCTCGACAGTTCTGGCAATAATCAGACTGGGATGTGGTTTGTAAAACTGAACTCAGCTTCCCAAACAAACTGACTAATCACAGTTAGTAAATCGTCTAAGAAGATTGGCCTTTTTTTTTTCAAAGAGATCAAATTGGTCACTTTTCTTGATTTACTAATAAATAAAATGATTGTTTGAAAAAGCTTTTTACAGTCATCTTTGTCTGACATGTATAAGTATTTTAGAACCAAAGTGTTTAATTATTGCTAAAGGTACACCAAAGAACCACTTTCCTATAGCTCTGTATATTTGAGAAACATACTTCTGATCTGTCATGTGTTTTGTATGTACCCAAGAAATTGAACTGCTGCGTTTTGCATGAATCCCTTATCCGCCATCTCAACCTCAAGCTTCACTTGTTTTCTTCACAGGTGGAAACAAAATCAGCAACAGAAAAAAAAGATGCTCAGATGAAAAATGATTCATTGTAGTTCATGCACTTGAAATACATCTGCACTTGAAAGGCAAAAATTGAATTGATGTTGAAATTAATCAAATAGAAACTTCTAAAGAGAGTGTGCAAGAAAGGGATGTTTCTCCAGTCCATTAGTGCACTTTAAGCATTACTGACTCGTGTTATTCGGTTACTTTTGGAGAGTTTTAGAGGCATTCCATTGATCAAGAAGACAGCAGCTTGGCACTCATGGACACTCAGAGGAAGGCAAGATGGCATTAGAAAACAAAGTGAGCTGTTGTCTTGCAAGGGAGATGTCTTTTCTCATTGAGGAAGACGCCTATACTTAGACAGTCACTTAATGATGTCATACTCTGCAGATTTTCCATCATGTATGCTCGGTTTGGCCTGTGAATGATAGAGGATGACAAAATGTAACAGCGGGACATAACAGAATCTTGACTGTGGACATGAAAGAAGCAATTCATCTGCTTATTTCCATGAAACGCTAATTTATCAAATGCCATGTGTGTCTTATTTACCCCAGGACATTTTTGGGATTACAGCATCTTTCATATCTGCTCTGAATGAAGGAAATTCCTTGTCTCCAGACACCACTGGTGGAAAACTCTCTTCACTCCCTTCCACTTGCTGTTTTTAGACCTGCTTGAAAACAAGCCTGCATAGCCTGACTTGTGATCTTCTCCTCATCTGTCACACTTTCTAACACTTCCTTTTCACTTCACTTCCCCGCTTCCTGTACTCCTGCTTGCGTAGAAACAGCCACCGGGGTGTTCCCTCACAACTGCAATTACAGTGAGGGAAAAGTGTGTTATCCTCCTTGAATATTCATATGTATCACCGTGTGGGTATCTGGGTTTGTGTGTCGAGACCGTGCGTGTGTGGGTGTTCGGTTCGCCCCACTTATTTTGCCTTCCTCTTTCTGGGCTTTCTATGCTACAGGACCCAGACATTCCCTGGAGTTCTCACTGTGTGGGTAAAGGTGTGTGTGCTAGCTTTTCATGCTTCGTCTCTGTCTCCTTTAGTAAATATCTCCTTTAGCATGCGTTAGCCCCTCTACCTCCTGTGGGAAGTGGAGATTTGATATGTATTTTTCTGCCACATGCACACCGTTTTGTAAGGTGTTTGGATGCATATGTGCATGTACACATGAGTTCATATGCAAAATATTCTTTGTTGCTGGCTTTGCAGAGGTATAACATTCAGTCTGGCTTCATGATTTGAGGCATCTGGAATGAGAAACATGAAGGCCCTCTGAGGAAGCGCATGGTTGGCTGCCTTGTTGAGAGGGAAAGACTGAGAGGTCGCAGACTCCTCTAGCAGGCGGCAGGAGCAGACGGGGAAATGCCGTGGGTGGAGAGTGGCCTGTCAGACTTCACACCTTCACCTCTGTAGACACCTCATCTTATTTTTAATGCCGATCATTTTCACACTTTGTTTTCTCCTTTTTTATTTTGTCTGCTTTTCTCCAGCTGACTTCTCTTTTTTCCTTACTGTGTCCTCTTTCTGTCTTACTCACTACCCATTTTGTTTCCTGTCCCTAGCCTTCTGCCCTGTGATGTCACAGCCTGTTAAAATAAAGTGGACACATCTTCTTTTCACAATCCCTGTTTTCTTCCCCTGTGGGTTTGTTCTTTATGTCCAAGTTGATTTAACTGTTATCCAACCTCAGTCCATCTTCATCGACTGAAACTCCTTGTGAAACTTGCGTAAATAAAAATGCAACCGTTAGAACACTTAGGCGACCAGAAACCAATCAAGTAACTAAGAAAAAATGCAAGCAACTTAAAAAATATTTTCTTTCAAGTCATTCACTGCATTTTTATCCAGATGTATTTAGAGGTGCTATATCGACATTTAACTTTTAAAGAATTCAGACCATCCAGGTATTTATCTTCTGCACCTGATTATCCTCGTACGGTCAGTGCCAATCTCCAGTGGTCATTGGACGAGAGGCGGCGTAAGCGCTCAACAGTCCATCACAGGGCAACACAAAGATACATAGGGCAAACAATCATGCACACACACTCGTACCTAAAGACAATTGAGAGAGACCAATTGAAAATGAACAGGGAGAGCAGGCAGGGTCTCAAACTCCAGGACCTTCTTTCTGCAAGGGAACATTGCTGCCAATTCCACCACTACGCAGACATAATGTATCTTTGAGAGCTTAAAAAAATAACCCTTTTTACTTTCCTCTACTTTACTTTTGCATAAAGTGAAAAACTAGCTCTCTTAACAATGCAGTCTTTCTAGTAAAATAAAGCAGTCAGCATGCACTCTGTGCCTCTTACTGTTTTCTAAAGCAGCTTTCAATTATTGTAGCTTTAGTCGCTTCTTATAAATTTTTAATAACTTTTAACTCAAAGAAACAGAGCAGAATGAGCTGTACCTTATAGGTGTTAAAGTTGTATATTCACCGTTTATTGCCAAATAAACTCAGTCTTTAGTGGTTTTGTTAAGTACATTGGCTTTTTATCTTTCCAAAAGCTTTAAATACCCAAGTAATTTGTGAAAGCTGCATGTACAGTATGCTGTGGAATTGATTTTTGGATTAGTTTTATTTATTTATTTGTTTATTTTTTTAACTTGTTATGAAAGATAAGATAAGTGTAACATAGTATAACATTATCTAAAAAGCAGTGTTACAGGAAGAAGCCAACTTAATAAACACATTTTTGCTGCAGAGTATCCTCACCATGCTTTAAATGGGTAGCTAAGCTTCCCTTCAGTTTAGTGGTGATTAGTCCACAGCACTGGTTCGGATCTTGAAGGTGGATTTTTCCAGCTACGGCAGCTTTCTTCGACAGTTTAAAAACATCTACTTTAGGTTAATTAGCGACACTTTTTTCCCTCAGGACTGAATGTGTGGATTGTTGTTGGTTTGCTTTGCCCTTGTGTTGTCCTTGTGATGCCTTGCCACGCTGACTGCTTGGACAGGTTGCAGAAACTTAATGAGAAGGTGAGAGTTGGTAGAAAAGCCTTTGATTGGCAAAGATCCTGCTTTAGTGGGACTTTGAGAAGAGTTTGTATGATTGGATGTTCTATGTATGCACATTAGGGGTTAACAATCATCATCGCTGTGAAAATGTTAAAACATGTTTTGCATAATATGCATTTAATCTGTGTGGTTCATAAATGTTTTATGTGTAGATTTATGCAGTTTTTTAAGATGTGCCCAGCATTTTCCTCTAGTTCCTGCTCATATACAAAAAATCCTATTTTTCATCAGCAGATGATGAAGACTAATAACCATTTGCAACCATTTGGAGACTAATTTTGCTACGCAGTCCTCCGTCATCCCCTGCCTCTGCCCTCTTCATGTAGGGGCAGTGGTACTCACTCACTCCCAGTGACAGATTACTCTCCTAATGGAATTTAATTATTTATCCCTTCCTCATGGCGATTTCGCCAGGAAAGGACCAACCGCGTGACTCTACGGCAGGACAGGACAGGAGGGGAGGACGCAGGGAAAAAGGAAGGGAGAAGCACTTATTTCCTCTAGCGGTGCTGGAATGAGGCTCACTTCACTTCTGATTCAGAGAAATGTCATATTGTGGAAGACAAAAAAACTGAGTGGAGGATGCTGGGAGAAGGAGAAACACAGAGTGCAAATTTATATGCATATGAATTTAACGCATAACCAATTTGCACAGAAACTTGTTTTTTTGGTCACATATAAATATATATGTCTAGTATTCTTGTTTCAAAACAACTCAAGCTTTCCCTTTTGATATTACAGTGGCTTCAAACTTCTTATCATGAATTGCTAGTGTCAGTGTGGAGTTTCAGCACTGCTCAATGTCTAATGAAACAGGGCACCAGACTTCCTCTTGTACTTGTCATTTGCCAAACAGTTCAAACAGTTCTGACTGTTAATTAAATAGCCTAACTTTGGTATCAGACATTACTTTAGAAATAGGAATATAAGTACATTTCTTAATCATAAACAAATGTGTTGTTGATCTGAAACTAAATATAGATTAAGTGTTTTTCAAGTCTTTTATTTAGGTCTTCCACCTCGAGCTAAAAAACAAATCTGGTATTGTTGCTGACATTTCAACCTTGATATTCTCATGCTCTTTATTTCTGGATCAAAAGCAAAATAACAAGAAAAATATTTTATAAATAATACTTTAAGCACTGCAAAAAATTTTGTAATGTACTTTTAACATTTGCATTTCACAACCACAAACGTCAATGTACTTGACTGCGATCTCATGGGATAGACCAACACAAAACAATACATAGTTGTAAACTGGACAGAACCAATAAAACATGGTTTTCAATTTCTTTACAAAGAAAATCTAAAAAGTGTGGGGGGGTAATAAGCTCATATTTCTGCCTATTTATTTTAAAAGAAATGGTCATGTAAATATGTAACATGGTGCATGAATGGGAATATATTTGAAATAAACAAATGTGGAATTTCATTGTCAAAAGGGAGAAGAAACTGTTTCAATAAATTAGAGAAAGATCAGTCTTTGTCTTCTAAAGGCTTTATTCGAAGGCTCTGCCACTGAACTAGCGAGAGCAGAGCCCGACACAAGTTACACACGGTGTTTTATACTCTTCACCACATCCTGCTCTTACAACACACAAGTATAAGATGAAGAACAAAGAAAACACCTATCTCAGTGAGAGAAACAGCTGAGCATATAGAGATACAGTTCTTACCACACCTGCTTGAACACTTTTTGTTCTCTGCGACTTCACCCACACTGTGTAACCTTCGGGTGCACCAGTTTCTTGCACTTTGTGCTAGACACTTGCTTTCATAATGAACTGAAAGGAAAGCAAACAAAAATGTCTATAGAAATAATAATTCAGACATTTGTATCAGTTTTTCTACTACACAAGCAAGTACGTTTAATGTCTCCATAAACCTGGCCTTTATAGAAGAGTAGAACGAAGAAAGAAATTGTCACAGCACACATGAGGAAGAAGGTGCGTCCAGTCAACTTTTATCAACTTTTTGGCAGAAACTTGCAAAACAAACTACTTGTGGAAAACTGTGTCATTAAAAACTAACACTGTAGAATGTGGTAGTGACGGCATCATGCTGTGGCGATGCTTTTTTCTCATCAGAGACAGGGAAGCTGGTCAGAGTTCATCGAAAGATGGATGGAGTTCAATGCAGGTCAGTGGAGGAAAACTTGTGAGAGGCTGCAAAACGCACAAGCTTGGGACAACAGCCATACACACGCCAGACTTAAATCCATTTGGGAATCTGTGGCAAGACTTGAAAATTGATGTTCACAGCTTTAATTGCGGTAAAATGCAGAGCAGTTCCATGAAGTATTGACTCACGCAAGGTGAATACACATGTACCACACCTTTTAGGGAGATGTGATAACAATTCAGCAAGGATAGTAGTTAGAGTTTTATTGATGTGGATATCTTAAAATGAAAGCAAGAAGTTCAGATTATTTTTTTTGTTATTGTTTTTTTTTTTGTTTGTTTGTGTCTAATTTACAATACTTTCCAAACTGTCATACTGTCAGCATCGCAATCCAGTCAAAGCCTTATGACAATGTGGGGAATGTTGTAATGAACTAACCGTTCTTTAAAAAATAAGGAAAAATACTTGTAAAAGTTGAAGGAAGTATTTTATCTTCAAGTGTGACAGTACAAATTCATTCCTTCCTTGCCAAAGTATGAGCTGTCACACACAGACACACACACACACACCTTTGCAAATCTCCACTATGAGTATTAGACAACCTGTCAGTTGTGTCCCCTCTTCATTCACAAATGCACACCTCAGCGTTTGTTCTTACTTCTCCGTTTTCACTCCGCTTTCCGCACCTTTCCTTGCGCTTCTCTGTCTTTTTGACTCCCTCTTTCTCACTGGGGATCCTAATTAAGCTTGGCTGCTCTTTGATGTTGTCGCCTTGGCAACAGTCACCATGACGAGGTTGGGTCTGCGCACACACACACACACACACACCCCCACCCCATCACTCTGTCTCTCACACTCGCTCGGGCACACAGAGTATAGCACACACAAACAGAAACATGCAAATGCACGCTCTCTGCCATCATTAAGGAATACAGCCAGCATTTGACCCTTGGTTCAAATGACTGCTTACACAATGACTCCTGCTTAGGGCTGCGCTACATGTGTGTGCACACAGGGAACACTGAACAAAACACTGAGGTTTTGCAAGATGATGAACTCTGCAAGTGTTCGTATCCACAGATGGTTTGAAGAAGCTTCAGCCTCATCATGACACCGATCAGTCAGCTTGGACACATGAGGCGTCATGTCTGCTTGCTGCTTTGCTTGACCTGTTGTTGAACTTGTTTTGTTTTCCTAAATAAATGTTTGTGGGCCCTCAAAGCCCTAGAGATGAATCATGAGGTAAATTGCAATTGTTTGAGCTCAGGCAGTTCCTCCGGGCTGGACTGCAGCTGGTAAACTCGGCTGATTTACAGTCGGGGAGTTTATTGTTTCTCTCACGGTGCCCCAGTTTTCTGTTTTCCTTCTCTGACTTGCTCTTTACCCTTCCATCCACAACAGTAATCTTTGAAACATTGTGGTTTGTGATTATAACATTTTGATCGATCTAAAATGTTGAACATTTATGTCAATGTATTTTGTACAGATCAGATAAAAGACAAGCAAATCTACAGAAAGACCTGTAGACAAAAAAAACCCTTGAAGGTTAACAGATCAGGCTGAGACTCTGGCAAATGGCAAAGAGCAAAAATATTTATTACGTTTGCAAACGGAGAAAACGCAGCACAGCACAGCACAACAGCTGTACCTGCAATGAGTTCTGATTTGGAGCTGCAAGCTCTCACAATATATAGGACTCTCCCACAATGTGGTCACTCCCTGGCTCAGAGCCAGTTGAACAGGTTTAATGCATAGTCATGTAACCTCAGGGTGGACAGGATGCAACCTCATCCTCACTGAAAGGTCAGTTAATTGTTTAGATAATAAACATCTTCTTGCTCAAAATATGGA
>CAEFZY010063449.1:0-21309 GCA_903066815.1 Brachyrhaphis roseni | reverse complement strand
CTTATAATGCTACATAGCTTATTCATTTTGTGGCCCTTGATTGGTGCCATTTATCAGACTGAATGACTGACATTTAACTGCATGTGGAATCCGACAGAATGCTTAAAATTGAGATGAATGCAACACTGCTGCTGTGCTGTCATCAGCCACATCTCCGGTTCTTACTTGGTTATAAGTCATTATCACCCAAGCAACTGTGTTACTTCCCCTTGCATCCTCTATCACAACTTAACATGCACACTGCAGCTGTTGTTCACAGAGTAAAGACGTGCTTTTATGTCCATGCATGATATCTGAAATGAAGTATGACTGAAAGGCTTTGGGTGACTTCAGTGGGCTTTGAAGTTGGAACAAAGAGAATTCCTGCTCGTCCCATGATACAGCCCTTTCTGTCTTTCCCACTCTTCTTTTCTCACTCCCCTTTTTTATGTCCCTAAATAGTGCACCTATAATCACCTATTCCTTTTTAACTCACCTCAGTAAAAAAAAAAGAAAAGAAAAAGCTCCGATGATAATGGCTCATCCTCCCATCTTGGGTTGAGAGGGTGATAAACTGTTTAACAATCCCCCCTACTTTAGGGTTTCTTGTGCTTTCTCCAACTGTCTCATTACAAAGGCCAGGAAAGAGAAATGATTCAGGTTGACGGCAAGGTCAAACACTCTGTCCATATTACAAATTGGATTGTACAGATGTAAACCCGGAAAGAAAAACACATGACAGAATGCTGAACATGCACAGAAATACATCCAGGTGCATGATGTTCACAACAGGGGAGGTGCAGACAAGACCAATGTCTTTTCAGGTCTGAGGAGTTGCACCTCTGCGCTCTGAGCTATTTTTAGCCGCTTAAGTCCTCAGACAGTTAACCCATAGCACCCTTACATCTAGTGAAGCAGATGCTCCCCCAGAGGTCCCATGCAAAGACAGGTTTGTGGTTACTATTGCTGACAATTATCATTATGTGTTCAACTAACAGGGATTCTGTATACTCATACAGCTGACCTGTGATTTAGAAAGTGTTCTGTTAAAATAAGAAAAGCAAGCTAATATTAGCTAGTATGTAAATACCAATGAAAATACAGTCATTACCAACTAATACATCTTTGAGCTGCATCACACACTTCTCATAAAAGTTTTATCTACCAAAAAAATATGCCACTTGATTTAACTGTATATCTTAATGGAAATATAACATGTAAAATGTATTTACCATCCTGTTTCTTATTATTCTTTGTCGTCAAGGCCTGGATTGCTGTCTAGGTTTTGTTTGGTTATGCATTCACCGCTCCCCCCCTGAGACAGCTGCAGCCATGCTTTTATCCTCCACTCATCCCGCTCTTTGCGGGGCAAGAGCCTGGGGGCACACTGCTTTCTCTGTTCAGCATCACGCAATGCTGCCCAACTCTCTCTCTTTCTCTGTATGCGTGTGTATTTGTGTGTGAGAATCATACGCAGTTTTTCTCTCTCATCGTGCATCGCATTTTGCCTGTATGTACAAGCAGCATAATGTAAATAAAGTCCAGTGCTGTTACAGCAAAGAGTAATTGGAGGCATGTGTTTATGTGTTGCGCTTCTTGTGGAAATCTGTTTATGCAGTCATATCTACATTTTTCCTACCAAGGCGTCCCTCTTCCTAATGATGTGTTGTAGGAGAAAAGTTTCAACCCTTGTTTAAAAACACCATCAAGTTACTAGAGGTGAGACCGATATGAATTTTGCATGAGGAATATTTCCAAAACTGCTTTCATTTTCAATGCAGAATATATAATGATCAGGGGGACAACCCCACTGACATATTTTACATGTAGGCTTTTACTTCGCTGAAAAGTAAAAGCATATGCAGCGCGAAGCACTTGTTCCGAATTTGCTTTGTTTTTTGTTGGTTTATATTTGAAATTCTGGACTTAGTTTTTGAGACGTATATGAAGAAAAAATTAATGTGCTTTAATAGTTCACATATCCAGCTTTTGCTGCTTATTAGATCAATTTCAAAATTATTTGATCCCTAATTGTCCCAAAAATAATCCAAAAGTCCTTACTCTGTGTGCTATCTGGTCCAACTTTCAACAGTAGAACTTGTACCGCAGTTTGATAACTATGGAAATAAACCATTATGTAATTAGAAGTACTATTAAATAATTAAGAACATTTCTTGGGTATTTTTCCTAAACAATTAATTATTGCAAGTGGATTTGTTTGCACAAATTTAGCCACAAACTATTTTGACTCAGGGACTAGTGTTTACATTAAATTGTAAGCACAAACAATTGCAAGTGTGAAAATTGTTACACTTTAAAAACATATCACTAGCAGCTGTCTTCTTTCCAAGAATTCAGATCATTATATCTCTGACTGCACTGTTTGTGACTGGATCGAGTGTTGCAAAGTAATGATGCTCATTTTGCTCTGGGTCAGGATGTCGCCAGATAATACCATTCACCTTATGATATTTACCTCAAAAATAATGGGAAATATTGCAAGAAAACATAATCCACACTGAATACACAGAACATGTGGTGTGATCTAACCTGCAAAGACTGACAGGATGTACCTTTTTATGCCTTTAACAGTTATAGTTTACAGTCCAAACAATGGAAAAAGAAAAGAATCCTAAACAATGTTGGACGTTCAGCCACGAAGGACTTAAATACAACCTGAACTGGCAGGGATCCCACTGGTGCTCAACAGACCGTGCAAAGCGCATAAAAGTTCTCTGTGGCTCTCATCAGAGTATGTGTTCCCTATCCAAATCACCGTCTTGTCAGTTAAACCTTTAAGTCCTAAAAGGAGCGCTGGCGATCCAGCCAAATTTGCAGTATCATAATTCCGCCGCACGTTGTGCTATCTGAAAAATTACAATGGTTTCTGAAAGCAGAGACGTTGCACTTTCCAGCCAATATCGGGTTATTACGGTAATTTCAAATTTTTGATAAAATTCAATGTTGCGGGATCACCAGGTGGCTCAGTGGTAAAGCAAATTCCTCACATACAGTGACTACAATCCTTGACAAAGGTATGCCAGATTCAATTCCCAACCCCACGCCATTTACCACATGTTCTCTATATCCTTCTTCCTATCAAACTACTACTGAATTAAGACCACTAGCACCAAAACGCTTTAAAAAAAACTCAATGTTGCTTGCCTATTTATGTTAGAACATATACTATGTTCACATTTGAGCTGATGGTTAACTTTGCAGTTTACATGTGTTAAAAATTCCAAGATAAGACACTTCATCCACCATGCCAGCTGGTGGTGGTCAGAGGACCTAGTGATGCCAGTGCATGGCAGCTTCACTTTTCTGTCAGACTGCCTCAGGGCAGTCATGGCTTCAATGTAGCTTACCACCATTAGCGTACTGTGTCCATGAATGGATGAATGACTGAGTGTAGTGCAAAGCGCTTTGGGGTCTTCTGGACTAGACAAAATGCTCTACAAATATAGGCCATTTACCATTTTGAAACAGTTTCCCTGCTTTTCATGACCTGATCTGCGCATGTGTCAGACCTCATTTTGTCTCAAACAGCCACATACACCATCCAGCCTACCGGTGAACAGAGGACGGTTAAAAGATGGCAGCTCCTGGCGTGCTGTGGTGGCGTAGGGGATAACGCGACCCACATTTGAAGGCCTTGAGTCCTCGACGCGGCCGTCGTGGGTTCGATTCCCAGACTTGACGATATTTGCCGCATGTCTTCCCCCCTCTCCTGACCCCTTTCCTGTCAGCCTATTTTCATATAAGGGACACTAGAGCCCACAAAAGACCCCCTGGAGGGGTCAAAAAAAAACAAAAACATGGCAGCTCCTGAAAATCTCACCGAGGATGAGAATAAACCCCTAAATTTTTGTCCAAGCTTGTCATAAATTATTTTTAACTTCTGTTAAAAGCCTGTAAATTATTATTTTTTCTTTTTTTGTAATTGGGTTGTGGCTTATCAACCTTTTTTGTGGCCAATTAAACTTGTTGACTAATAACAACAGGTGGTAATACTTTTTGAGCTCGGGACAGAACTCAGTTCTTAGTCTGTTCTACAGTCTAATCCTGGTGGGACATGACTGAAAAACATCCAAAGGGATTCACCAGGGAAGAATCCCAATCATATGAAAAACAAACTGTCAGCTGACTGATTGCAATAAAGGCTTGCATGAATGTCAGAACATAATTCCAGCTACTCCACTGAGAAAGCTCATGTCACCTTTTTTTTTTTGGAATATCTCTCTGTTTTTTGCACTTATCCAAAAGCGCTGACAATGTATACGTTTCTGGACACAGAACAGTAAATCATGAGATTCATTTCTTGGATCACCTCATTGTACATCTTGACAGACCAGAACAATGCCTACCTTAAACCAAGCAAGGCCCCAGTTCAACCATTAATCTTCCATGTCACCTTATTATAACATTATGAAGAATGTGCAATGAAGAAGTTTTTCATAAATGTATTAAAATCCTGATCTAAGACAAAAAAAACAACAACTAAAGACCAGAGCTTCATAAATTAGATCAGATCATTTCTAAACAAGTAAAACTGACATTATATGGCCTGCAAACTGAAGACTATGAAACAGATCTGCAAAAGTTAGACATGCTTTGCATGAGAAGCTGTGTATTAAATTATGTAACAAAGTAAGGGCGTGGAATTCAGTGTGTAGAACCCAAAAAATATACGCTTCTATTTATTTGTACAATTTCAGAAAAAAAGTAATGAGCTGCAATATATGTTTGAGATAATATCAGGATACATGTATCAGCCCGAGCATGCATGAAAACCTACACACATAACATTTCTTCCTAAACCCAATTAGACTCTGTCTTTTTGAACCATGGCCCTCCATGCATGCAAAACAAACAAACAGAAACATTATTCTGGAGATTACATAACCTAATATAATGTGAATACTATGCTTTCTTGAAATTCTTTCATCATTTATTTTTCACCCAACACTCCCATATTTCTCTGGGTTCGTCAGCCCGTCTCTTGGTAAAAGCATTGCTTCACATGTTCAGCTAAATGAAACACAAAGAAAGCTGATTAGGATTAAGGGGTACAAATATAAACTATCAGAAAGCATAATGCAACAAAAATCTATTGAGCGTTCATAGGAAATTATTATTGCCATAATAAGACCTACAAACTTCTCAGTAGTTTTATTTATGGCTATAAAAACAAAAATAATTTTCCAGAGGTTTACAAGTATGATGTGCAGTTCATCCCCAGAAAATATATGACATATGAAAAAATAAATAAAACCAGGACACACTTAATGTACTAGTGCTAAATACTCACACAAACTATATTCTATATTGCACAGGAGTGTTATTGCTCAGTTTATATTCTGGGTATCCTTTCTTATCCAAAAACTCCCACACACACCCCACGTGAAAAAATGCACCACTGACAGCTGTTCTTTGGCACTTCAGGGATCAGTGTAAAATCTATGGTCACTGCCCTGGGCAGTTGGCAGGAAGACGGATGATGATTTACAATGTAGAAATAAATCACAGGAGCAATAAATGACTTCATCACGCTCCAGAATAGTGGTGAAAGGCAAAAAAATAATAATAATAATAATAAAAATCACTGCTCATTTGAAGCTGAGGTTAAGCAGTTATTACTTAAAACTCATCCAGTAAACACACACACAAAAAAAACTTGCAGAAATGCCTCAGCTGGTCCCTGTTAAATATCCAGTGAAATAGCTTAGACTTGGCATTTCAATAAGGATGTTTTAGTCTACTTTTAAATTGCATGACATCTTTCAAAGGTAGAGTGGGTGTACCTCTCCATGAACATGATGTTCTTGTTATTAACATGCTACATCCTGCTATGTACATGAAACCACAGAGCTTGAAATTTTGAAAAAATGCATTTAGTCATTTTTGCAGATATGTGTCCTGGCATTTTTAGCAAAAAGCCAATAAACACTATGGCGACTTTAGAGTTTCCACTGGTGTGAGATTTGACTTTAAACTGAGAGTGACAGACAAGATAAAGCACAAAGCAAGCAGGGATAAAGGATAAAATAATCTGATGGCTTGTCAGAGGTTCTACATTAAGTCACCAGTGAAAAAGAGTAAATTTGTGACAATAAACGTCAAACACTAAAATTTAATAGAGTGATTACTTGTAGTTTTTCTTGCAGGTACACCAATGAGTCAGGGGGTTAAAAAGATAAAGGAGTAACAAGACGGCCGTGCACTAACACATATAAACATAATCCCACATCCCTAAAGAAGACCGTTTAGGATTACTTCAAAGCATGTTGCCTCTTGGCAAAAAAGTAATCCCTTGTCACTTTCTCACTTCTATCTCTCATCCCCTCCCAACCTCTCCTAAAAAGCCACAGCTGGTGCAACTTCACAAAGCCTGCCATTGCCACATAATGTCCATTAATGCAGTGGGCGTGCTCCTGCCACCGCTGGCAAATACCAGCAAGTGGGTGTCAGAACTTCCAGTCTCATTTATAACCGCTGACATATTGATCCTTTGATTGCCTCTGACTCTGCATATGAAATTGCCTCCTGCCCATACAACTACGAACGGAGCCTTCGATGGCTGCACTGATGACTGCGATGGCATTTCTCTGTGACAAAGTGCAACTCTAACTGCCTCTGAAACGCAGTAATGAGGCCTCTGTACAATAAGAACTCATAGCGGACTTCCGAAAGCATTAGCAGAGTGTGTAGTATACAAAACAAAGTGATAATAGAAATAGAGTCGAGCCATTTCCTGCCTGAAGTCGCCTGCTATTGTGGATGCAAACTGAGCTCCTACTCTCTTCAAATAGAGCTAATTGCCGTATTTGTTAGCTCTTTTAGATGAAAAATATTTTGCAGACAAATGAGTTAAATGTACAAACAAAACATAAATGGAAAGCTATTAGAGATTTCAATATAAACAAAACAGCTGAGCCACTCAAAGATGAGAGGATGGGAGGAACACGGGCTTCTGATTTACAGTCGCCTGCAGTGGATGCAAGTGCCACTGCAACAAGTCTTAATTGGTCTGAGGAGGCAAGATCTGTCATGCTAGACAAAGGAGAAATATAGACAGAAATACGGAGGCTCACACACAGGCAAACACAACGAGCAAATATTTCTATTCAAACAAGATGAAACATCATCGTTGGACTGCCTATTTTTACACCCTGCTTCAAAATAACAGCCTTCCATGTCCATCCATGTGGAAAAGATGAATCATATATGGTTGAGAAAATATATAAATAACAACAGCAACCTACATAAAGAGACATCCAGCACAACAGTCTGTATGAATATGTAATTATATCACCCTCCACATAGCACACTCCACAGATAAAGATGTGTGAAAAGTCTTAAAAGGAATGCATATTTTATTGAAGAAGCATAACAAACATGTTTTTTTTTTTTTTTTTTACATAAAACCTTTGATTTAAGTACTTATTTAAGCAGTTATTCAGCAGGGAAAGATAATTTTAAGAAATAAATGGTTTGGTAAAAATCTAGGGGAACACTTAGTGGCACCACTAACCATATGAAATAAATCTAGCTTAAGTAATTGTTTATTTTCTGCTTTATTTTGCTCAAGTTGATAAGACTGTGAAGTTTTGATCAGTAATTGCTGACCTCATGTTGTCTTAGACTTTAAAATGGGAAAGACTAGAGAACATATTCAACTCACATCAAGCCAGGCAGATGTGAGTTGATGATTAAAAGTAGGATCTTGGCTTCAAAAAATATGTACTTCTCTTAACTTCCTCTTGACTACAAACAAAGCAACAATTTAAAAGTTTAAGACATCTAGTCAAATAAGCTGCAAAATGGTTCACTGGGCAAATCAACCCTCTTATATTTTAGGTTAAAGGTCAGATCTCCTTCGACCTTTTGATGCGTCCCTTTTCCAACATATCTGTGTCAAATGAAAGAATTGCCTCCTGACTTGCCATCGAACTGTAGAGAATCCTGTTACTGACTTACTTTATTTACCTGTTTTGGAGCAGGGAAACATCTAAAAGCAGCAGGAGATTAGTCTTGGTCAAAAATAAATTACTCTGCATGATCAACTTAGTGACATTTTATAGATGGAAAACAATCACTGTCCTGTTAGTAAAAGGGCTGCCAATATTTGTAGACATTATTAATACATTAAAGTGGAGTTTTTTTTAAATTCCTTAAAACAAAACAAAGAAGTCTAACAGTGAAAAAATGTATAACACACTTTGACTGAAGCTTGTATTTAGAAATGAATGGTAGTAACTGAAGAGGATGGCAAAAACGCAGCTTTGCATAAATCACCATTAACATTTAAATATAAAGATGTCTAAAATTAGGTCTTTTAGCTGTAACTTTATCATCAATTTTCACATCGCAGACTAATTTTCTGCATCACATAACATGTCATGATGCTAATGCGCTGCCTTAGTAAATGCTTTTAATACTGTAATTACCATAAGGAAAATGCAGGGAAACATATTAACTGTAAAAAGTCAGACTGTGATTAATAAAAGCAAAATAATTGATATATTCCTCAGGAGGATATTCCTGCATGACTGTGGCTGTCCTCAGGTTGAAGCCTGACAAAAGAATTAAAGTGTAGCAGCAAGAATATACCTGGAACAAAAAGGAGATCGAGCTAAACTAATCAATTATTTCTGAGGCTTTGTGATAAAATACAGCTTTAATCTAGTTTCCTCTGTGACTGATTTACAAAATTCTACAATTCCACCCTTTTAAAAGTTTCAATAATCCATATGATAATATTGCACACAGATGATTTGGTTAGTGTGGAAATAAATAATACAGTATACTTTTTTCATTTGTGAGCTTTTGGGTACAATTTTTATATTAATTCTCAAAAAAGCTGCACAGATGTTTTCCAGCTTATGTCTGAACCTGGCTGAAGAAGGAGCTTCTTTAGAGACACCAAATATTGAAATACATGTTGAAATCCACCATGTCAATGTACAAAACAATACTATTACTGATAACATATATCACACCCACAACAGCGCCAAAATTTGTTTCTGCACTTCACAAATTGATTCTTTGGAACAGGCCTTTCACTAATGGTTTCAGTTTTATAGTTGTTGAATATTGCCAGCTCTGTTGCTGACTTGACCTAATTGACCACAATAAGGCTTCGAACAGAAAGCAGAGGACATCAGTAGAATTTAAGCTGTTTATTGTTATTTCACAGCAATGCATTCTGGGTACAGAATAAACATTAGTTACTGCATCACATTATGGATGGAGAATTTGAAGAGAGGAAAAGGGAACTGTTGTGTAAACAGTATTCATTCACTTGAAAATATATGTGCATGAACAGAAACATCTCACTACTTGAAGAATTTGATAAACAAAACTTTGTTCAACTAAATGTTTACAGAACAGCCACGTAAATTAATGCCTTATAATTTATCTGTAAAAATTAATTCACCAGAAGCTAAATGTGCTAAATGTTTTCAAAGCCAAATGCTAAACGCTAGCCAAAAGGCTAAACAAAAAAATTAGCTCCACTGTTAGTGCATTAGTGGAAGTGTGCCCAGTGCTGTTAGTAGGTGATTCTAATCTACTTTGTAAATAGCTTAATCAAAAGGAAAAACTGTTATCTCACTGGGATATTAATGTATTTTGACCAGAGTACCGGAGTTGAAAACTGACCCACTCATATCCCTGTTTTTATTGTCCTGCTCATACCTTGTGTCATGGTGTTCATTATGTAAAGTTTAGTGATTATAGTGAAGGTAGTACTGTGCTACATTTTGAATAAGGTTTTATTGGCAATTCTTTCCTAGGGGTCATTAAATCCTTGATGCAACTGCTTGATGTAGAAGGACTCTAGCCTTAACCCTTAAAAACTTCTAACTTTTTCAGACAAGTGGACATTGGAGCAGAAATTTGACTGTGAGCGGGCCCTGATTTGTCTGCTACCTCTTTCATTCACTTTAGAAAACAACCCCAAGGAAGCCCAGCATCATTTATAAAATCACAGTCAACCACTAAGGCTCTCTCCTGATGGATTTACAATCAAGAGCATATGCTTAATCTGGGTTAAGGCCCCTCTGTAAAGCTGTGCTGTGACTGATGGAGGGCATTGATTTCCACCAGGAAAGGTGGCACAGACCTGAAAATACATCTCAATGAGACCCTCGGATGCTACATCTGGGGTTGCCAAGGCAACCGCTTCCCAGGAGTAGGCCAGCTGACAATCAAGTGTGGAAATGATGTGAGGGAGAGTTTGTATTTGTGCGTGTTTTCTGTCACCGGGCTGACAAGGCGAGACACAGTTTAATCTCAGCAGATTAAGAGTGTCTGTGTTTATTGTGAGACTGCCATAAAAGACAGCAGAGGATCAAAATGAAACAGGATTTAAGGGATTTCTTTTTCTTTTCTTTTCTCTTTTTTTTTTTTTTTTTTACCTCAAAACACACAAATGACTAGCCAGAGGAGGACAGCATGATAGTAACTCAAGATGGGGGGAGAAAAGGGGCAAGAGGAGAAGTACGTGTTAAAAGAGAGAAATGGGATGAACCAAGGATAAAAACGAAGCTCATGGGAGATTTCTAAAAAAAGGTAACAGAAAGAAAGACAGCATGAAAGGCACGGTGCATGGTTTAATTAGAGTGGCTATAAATAACCTGGGGCCTGACATTTGAACATGGAGTACCACTGAATCTCGGTGTGTTTTCTGCTAGATGTGACTGATGCTTGAATACATGCTGCCAATTTCTATGTCCTCCTCCTTTTTCTCCTGCTCTCTCTAGTCTTCCAGTCGACTCTCTTCTCTGCATCTAACCCGCTTGTCAGTTACCTTGTCTCTCTCAAACATATGTAGATGCTCAGACCCACGTATAAGTATGCTTGTCAGTCACTTCCCCATATAATCCTTCCCAGGCTTGTACCAGAAAAGAGTAAAAGCGGCATACCAAAAACAGTTTTTTCATTAGCTGCCAGGAAGAGGAATGAGCACACACAGACAGGCTTGGCACCAGGTATGATGTCGATCCTCAACCACTTATAGCTCATCCTGACATCTAGTCAGTCACACTAAAATGCATATCTGTCATTTTATGTTGACACTGAAACACTAATTCCGCAATTCTATTACATACTTCAGAGGCGGTTCATTAGTAAGGGCTAAACGGACATCTCAGTGAATTAGAATATCACTGAAAAGTTAATTTGTTTCGGTAATTCATTGCAAAAAGTGAAACTTGTGCATAAGCTTCCGAAACACCAAGTCATGTTTTTGGATTCATTTTTATGATCATGGTTTACAGCTAGCTGAAATCCAAATTCAGAAAGAAAAATAAAAGAACAGAAATTTTATAGCAACAATGTTATGATTGTACTAAAACCTACACAGACTGCTGACTTGGCAGTTGTCCAGCAGACAGGCACGACACAAGCAGGATAAGCTACAACAGGTTATGGCTAAAGAAACTGGCAGTTCACAGAATGTTGTATCCAAGCATATTCCCGTCAAGCAAATATTTATTGACTATACAGAGAAAAACCTTTTTCATGAACAAGTTGAAATTGTGGTTGAAAAGATGTTCACATAAAGACTTATAGTAATGTGGTTGAGTGTTGGATAGAAGGATTACACTTCCAACGTCTGCTTAGATGATGTCTAGACAGGACTTTTGACCTAAAAAAGGAAATAAATGTAACATATTTCTTTGGACTTGCCAACCTTAAGATGGCGATAAGAGGGTTGGAAAGTTAAATGGAAGGAAAAAGTGTAGAAAAAAACAAGAAAAAAACATGCAGAAGTGTCAAGAAGGTACTGGACAACCCAACAACCTCATCTACCTTAAACCAAATTGTATTTTATCCAGAAAAAGACAAGAGACACCACAATAGGTATATACGCACAGTAGTATTAGTATAAACATACAACTGCAATAATATTGTGAAATATTACAAAAACAATGCTGATTGCAATTAAGCAACATGTGCCAAATATTCTCTGCTTTACAATCTCTCTAGCCTGACAATTGAATTCAATTGAATTTCTGTGCAACTTTGTTCGATTCTAATTTCTCATCTGACATTTCTCCTGTTTGACACAATTTTTGCTTTTGAATTGCAACTGAGCCAATAAGTGAATATTAGAAGAAGTTGTGAACAAGTTTTACGTCAATTTTTTGTGCTGTTTTAGAATTGTAGTCTTCCTGTAGCTTGACAATCTGAGAGGAGGAAATGAATGAAGCCATTCCTTCCTTGCTGGCCACACTTTCAAATATCCAATTAACATGAACAGCAATTTCATTCAACTCGGCACTTCTCTCTTCGCAGTCAAAGATGGTTGTTTACAGTGCAGGCAATTTCCGGTAAGCTTCATAGCATCGAACTGACACATTTCATACGTCGTGGGAAAAAGTTAGCAATTGGGTCCACGTCTCCAGCAAGCAATCATTTCTCAATAGTCGAGGATCCAGATCCTCTGAATGAAGCAAAACGTAGAAGAAGGGGCTGATTTTTAATAAGATACAATGTCCTATGTTAGGTGGCAGGGAAGTCTGACTAACCCACCCAAATACTTGTATGCACAGCGCAAAAAGGCCAAAAATGCCAACTAATTATCACAACCAAGTAGTCCTTTTCCATTGTAATTCTGAAAATATAGATGTTGCAACAACTATTGGATATTTTTTTGTTTTACAGGCAGATCTAAAACATTCCCAAAAATGTGAAGTAGCTGAAAGCCAAGGCAAGTTGGGCTTTTTTAAAATGTCAGCAGAACTACAGGCAGATTGCCTCAATGTCATACAGAATTGATGCAGTAATTCATGCAAAAGGAGCTCCGACCAAGAACTAAATGCATATATTATGCAGCACATTCCAGGAAACTTAAATTTTGGCTTTCATTATCTGTCAGCTATTACAATTCAGGGAAAGAAATTACTGAAATACATCACTTGAAGCCCACTAAATGTGCTTTACGTGGTATATCATGTTTAAAATCTGAATTAAAGAAAGGAATTAACTTTTTGAACATTACTTTACTGAATTGCACCTATAGAAACGTTCATACAATTCACTGGATGTTTCGTTTTTGGTTATAGCTTATGAAGTTTGGTCTTTCTGCTCCACTCTAAAGGGTCTCATTTCTTTTAGAAAGTTGCTATGGGAACTCTTATCGCCACAATACAAGAGGTGTGCATGGTATTGAAAAGTCTGAAACACAGCCTATAAAAGAATGGAGAGCAAAAAAAAGTACAGGAGCGGACTGAGTGTTCTGAATCCAAGTGTCAAAAACAAAGAGCAGTGAAGGAGGAGGGCGAGGGCTGAAGAGACAGAAGAATGGTGCAGAAGTTAAAGAGGACATATAGCTTGTTCATCTCTGTCACAGTGGAGCCGACCAGATTTGCCCGTGATAAGGCCAGTCATTACTCATTGAAGCCCAGCAGTAGCACCTTCACACACACACACACACACACCCCGACAGGCATGCACACTTGTCTGTCTCCCGAAACATGCACCCAACCATTTACCTTGTATGCGTCTGCAGGGGCCTGAAAACATGTGGAGGTGAAGGAGTGAAGCAGGGTCTAGACATCTGGACAGATATACAATAGAGCAGACGCCAAAGATTGATAAGAGAGAAGCAGCAGTGACCCCATGAGATCAGTCAGACAGTGCAAAGTGACTCCTACCAAAAAGGGTACATCCATCTTACAAAATGTTACGACACATTTCAAGTGTTGAAGAAGAAGAAGAAAAAAAAAACAACTAACGTAGCCTCAATCTATTCTAAGTAACACTATTAGCAGTTTGACCTTGCATAAAAACAAGGAAAACATCTAACTATTACAGCAGGGGACACTGGGTATAGCTGTAACATGTGGAGACAACTCTAATATGGCTGCACTATGCGTTATCACAGTATCAGTGTGCACAATATTGATATCATCATATAGAGTTTTTTTTTTTTCCCCCACCAGGGGGCTTTTTGTGGGCTCTAGTGTCCCTTATTTGACAGTAGGCTGACAGGAAGAGGGTAAGGAGAGGGGGGAAGACATGCGGCAAATGTCGTCGGATCAGGGAGTCGAACCTGCGACGGCCGCGTCGAGGACTCAAGGCCTCCAAATGTGGGTTGCGCTATCCCCTACGCCACCACAGCACGCCCTCGTCATATAGAGTTTGAAGCGCAAGTTAAAAAGAAAAGAAAACAAAACACAGTCATGTATCGCACCTGATATTGTAATCACAATATTTACAATTTTTCTAATATCGTGCAGCACTAACCTCTACTACCACCAACCAGAAGATGCATGGCGTAGCATCACAGCTTGCACTGGTCAAGAATGGAAAGGGGTTACATTTTTTGGTCAAAATACCAACTATTGTTATACATTAATACAATAGCTTAAGATAAATTAAAAAATTGTAAGGAAAACTGTAGCACATTTTGCATAAAAATCCCACCACCATTCATGTGAAGACTAGGAGTTACATGGCAATGTGTGCAAGATGAAACCTTTATTTTTCCACTCATTCAAAAGGCCAGTAATAAGGTTTAAGTCTGGTAATATGGTGCAGCCGATAAGCACAAAGGGCAATAATCCATACAAATATTAGTCCAGGTTTCACAAATGGCTCTGTCGAATGAAAGAATTTGTGTACAGTATGTCTGTTTCATGTTGAGAGCGCATTATGTCCACAAGCTTATTGGACCATTTGGAAAAGAAGATTTATAATAAGACTGGACAAAGAGAGAAAGCTTTATTGAGTGACTGGAAATTTTCATTGTTTGGGTCACATGCACCTTCACAGCTTAGGTCAAATAGAGTCATAATTCAGATTTACATGTAGGCTACTGCCTGCTGTTTGTCCTTGTGAGACTGTGACAACTACAGGAAATGGAATAAATCAATCTTCACTGTTTAAAGCCGTTTCCATGACAACAATTTCTGGTGAAAATGGAAGAGTTTTGATGTGTTTGTACTGTACATTTACAATGAAATCACCGAATGTTTTCTCTGACAATGTTACAGATTGAAAACGGGTTCCAGAGTGCAATGGTTCTAAAACGTACCGGTGACAACTACAGTGTCCATTGTCTTGTAAACAGAATAAATGGATCTTTTCTGTTAGGGAATCCCTAGCTCATGCATAGTATGACGCAAAACATAGCTGCTTCCTACAATCCACAGAAAAAGAAAAAATCACTGACAATGCTGGTGTTACTACAATTCGTGTTTCCCCATCAGATACGGTTCCTCCAGCGTCTCTTCACCGCTCCGCACAGCCCAGGTGGCAAAATACACGTGTGATTGTTAAGCGCCCTTATCTGGAGGACTACGGACATCGTGAAAGCTCAAACAACGTGTTTCAGCAAAGTTATCCCACTTTTTTCCAGCTGTGCCCTAGTCAGACGCACGTAGTGTGCGTTTACCTGATGGGGAAACGCAAATTGACGTGCTTTCAAGTAGAACTTTTTTTTAAATACATGCGCACTTAGTTTCCAAGAATCTAGCTCCGTGGCGTGGCAAGATGCCTTCATGTAAATGTGTTAACGGAAATTAAACAACAATTCCATTTTTGTTGGATCATTGTCATGTAAACAGGGCGTAAGATGTGATTTGTGTTTTTTTGTTTTATTGGATCTTAAGCTGCAAATAAGGACTTTCATTGTCCTGCACATACTATACATCAGGACTCTGGATGGAAGCTGCACTTGAGAAACTGATCCATGTGTTTATCTTTAGTCACCTTGATCCCTGCAGCAGTGTCACAAGTCTGCCTAAAACGTCAAACGCTGCTGCTCATGTTCTCACTAAAACTAGGAAAATAAGGCGCATCACCTCACTTGTGAAGTCTTTACACCGGCCTCCCATAGCTCAGATAATATACTTTTAAATACTTTTATAGTTTCTAAAAATCACTGAATGACTTAGCACCGACATACATCAAAGTCCTGTTGTTGTTTTTGTTGTTATGCCTATGTCTTCTCTGTATTCCCAGAACCAGAATCAAATACAGAGAACCACCATTCAGTTTTTCCGCACCACAAATCTGGACAAACTTCCAGAAAACTACAAAACACTGAGTTCCTTTAAATCAAGGCTAAAATCTCACCTGTTTAGAGTTACTTTTGATTAAAACAAGTGGAACATTGATTAATATATACAATGCATATAATGACAATTATTCTTGATTATTTTGATAACACTTGACAACATGTAATGTTAGTTACTTATTTCATAATTGGTTACTGTATTTTGTTTTTATCATATAAAACACTTTGAAGATGTTGTAAGAGAACTTGCAGCCAAGTAACACCATGGACCAAGCAAAAGCACAGCCTGTACCATCCTCTGAAGCCTATCCGTTTTTATTATATGCACTGCAGTTTGGCACTAAGCAAAGCTCAATAACAGCTTGGGGCAAAGCTTGGCGAGACTGCAGTCATTTTCATATTCTATTTGGTTTAAATTTGATCTCAGTTATCAACAACACATGGCCGCACATCTAATAGGCTTAAGAAATCCAACAAACGGCCACTAGACAAGTCAAAAGTAGATAGTTAATGTAAATATCGTCTCATCACAACCTGTCAGTTTTTGGGATTAGAGAGATGATTCATCAAAGCTAATAGGACTGCAGGTTTTAACTTCTTAAACATAGCCATTATCTGCTCATTATTTCTAAAACGCATCCTCTTTTGTACTTTATTCAGCAAAGTGCTAATGTAGTGTGCAAAGTTGCATGCAGAACCCCAAAATTTGCAACACCTGCCTCTTTCATAAATGTGTTAGAAGTAAAGCACTAAGCCATTGTTTTCTATTATGATACAAGTCAAAATGATTATGAAAGTTAGTAAACAAATTACAGCATATCAGCCAACTTGTCTAATCTGTTGTATTTAACAGGATATTGTTCACAAAAAAACCTATAAAGCAGCTGCATGACTATTTATTTTTTCAAGTCTGCTATTTAGATACGTAAAGTTTAACAGCTTATCAGACTAAAATAATTGTAATTCTATATTAATCCCCAAAAAGAGAATGTTTTTTTTGTTTGTTTTTTTGTACAAGCCTTTATACAAGTGGCTTAGGGTTCCCATAGACAGTAATGTCAAAAACAAATGTTGAGTGATATTTGTAAATATTATTCTTTAAAAGCTGTTTTAAGAACCACAGTGTCTTTGTGGTCAAAAGCTTCAGGGAAAACTTGGTGATGGATCATTGCTGCACATTTGCTGAAATGTGCAGCAAACATTTCAGGGTCTAATTTATTTCATTGTGCATCCCCTGAAGGAAATCAATATGTTACAAAGTTGGGGCTGATACTTTAAAAAGTACAAATGTATTTCTTAAAGTAGGTCATTAACCAAGTAACCAGAAACATCTACAATGAAGTACAGAATGAACTGTAGAGAGGTTTAAGGGACTTAATTTGCACTTACTATGTTTTAATCCTGTTGCATCATACAAGAAATCTTTTAGGTCCAAAGTCTAAGAACCAGTAGCAAACCACTGAAGATAATTTCCAAAAACTTGATTTGAACCAGGATCCTTTCCATTGAGTCATTTTATCAATTAAAGATAATTGCAGAAACTATTCTTTGTAGAATTTATAATGCAACCTCAGAATATGCTTAATCAAAGCTCCTCTAATTTGCCAGCTAAATCAATGGGATCATTACCAAAAATTAATACCTAAGCTGAAGAATATGTTTTCCTATGCTAAAAGAAACAAAATGACATGTTATGAGGAAAATTAAGAAGAAGCATCACATGCAGACACAGCAAAGATTAACCATGAAACATAAATAGCATACTAATCAGTATCATTATTTTTAAGGGGGAAAAAAAATGTTTGTTTAGTTATGTTTGTGTGAATTCACTGAGGAAAAAGCAAGACATATAATACTGACGTTACCTGTATTTCTATAGACGTAATAAGAGGAAGGAAGTTAAAAGGGAAAAAAGGTGTTTACTTTAATCCACTTGTAGTTAGTCAAGGAACTGATGAATAACGAACAGAGGGGATATCTTGAAAATTTATCAATTTGTTATTTATTTTGCTTATTTTGCTTTGTTGTCTTTCCATCTGGTTGCTTTATTATTGTGAAGGGTCTGAAATAAACCTAATCTAATCTAAAAGCTTCCTAATTAAAGTTGATCAGCCTAATGCTATGTAAATGTTATCATTTGTACCCAAACAAAAGAATTCAATAAGACTCTCTGCTTACCTCAGTGTACCGCCCAGATCTGTGTGACTGGGTTTAACTATCTCTACCGACTGAGACATTAACACTCCCCTTCAAGAAAAGGTGCCAAACAAACAACAAGTAAAGAGCATAAAGAGTCCGATCATGGGCTACAAAAGAAAACCAACAAGGTTGTAATTCAGGGAGGAAAGATCAGTTGTTTTTCCAGAGTGCATAATTCATCTCTCGGGGACAACAAGGAGACAAAACTGCATTGATAGTCTGGTGAAAAACCTCTTAGTTCTGTCTTTGCTGTTTCAATGTCTGTGTACACAATGAATAGAGAAGTGCATTATTGGCCCCTATGAAGCTTTAGCAAAAACTGTATATGTCTGAGTGGAACGCTGCTGTTCAGCGGAGCTAAAAATACGACGTCCAAGCGTACTTAATGCAACACGTAGTCTTCAGTGATCAACCACAAGAATCATATTTGCAAAGACTTACTTCTTTCTTTGATTCTTATTTTTCTAGATCATAAAAAACCTTTGTATAAATATTGCAAAGTCAGAAGACGTGTAATCTAGAAATCTCCTGAATAACACACAAAGAAAACATCTGGATGCTTGGTCAAACTCTTGGTTTGTCCAAGCATCTTTGGTATAATGAAATACACAACTAGGCTCATTATGGATTACGGAATCTGGCATCTGTTTGTTGCAGCAATGAAACACATTTCATGCAGACAACAAAAGCTAAGTCACGTAATAAAGAACATTGTCGCAGTGCTATTTTTTGGGCTCCAAATAGCCTGTGTGTTAGTGTGTTAGGAAAGCTAGATTGGTCCCTGTGTCTGCTAATGTAGGCACAGAAAAGGACTGGACTCTAATGTAAGTCAGTGGAGCATGTATAAAACACACACACACATACGCACCCCTACACACAAACACACACATTGGGTGACTTTCTGGGGCAGAGTAAATTCACCCAGACAGAAAAAGGGCAGGAAACAATAACACTGTTACAAGTAGTAAACAGAATGAGCGTCACTTATTGCACATGTTGTTAATGCATTCTTAGCTTATGCAACAATGTACAAGAAAATTACGCTTTGATAGAAAACATAATTAATAATACTAAATACACGGCATTCGTATCCTGAAGCATAAAATTGTACACATCAAAACTGGTGTTGAATGTTGCAGACATGCGTGGTGCCAACACTGCTAAAGATTTATTTTTGTATAGAACTATTTTAAGAGCTGTTATTGATCTGTCTGTCTGCAACCACAGAGTGAGATTGGGCTGTGTGACAATCTACAGACACAAGGATAAGTGCCGCATGTGTCACAACATGCATGACAGACATCATAAAACAGTGTATTTTGAGATCAGTAGTGCATGTTTAAGCCCCAAATCCTTTTTGGAAAGTGATTCCCAAGAATGAGGGCTGAATGTAAAGCAGCTAAAGCGGTGAACAACTTAACTTTGCTTTTTTTAAAGTGAGGATCACTGTTAATAGCAGAGATGAAATCCTAAAACCAAAGACTTTCTTTTCCCAGCTGAATCAGTTGTGAGACAAAACTGCAAATCCATAAAAAGCCCAATTATTATGTAACATCTATATAGGAATGTTCTGAGAGTATACTTGTATGTTTTATCTGATCTAAGTGCGTCAGCATGTTTGGCTCTCCTCAGTGGTCTCAGCTGCCTGTAATTAGAGTGTACGCAATGAGTGTAAGAATAGTGGTCCCAAAGGGACTTAAGTGACAGTGTTGAATTGGCACAAAGAACCTTTATATTCCCACACATACAAAATTACAAAAAGGCGCATTATTTTACAAGGGTTTTTTAATATGGAATTATGAGTAAAAGAATGAAAGAATGAATTTGTACTGCACTTATCCCAATAAAATTACAAAGTGTCTTACAATTCACATAGGGCATCAAAGAACGTTGTTTTTATAGCATAGTTAAAAGGAGGAGTACAGTCACAGCTTTAAGCATCGTGTAAGTCTGCCTTTCAAGACCAAAAATGAAGAAAGTGGAACTTGCAAACAAAAAGCTAAATATAACTGTATCCATTCTGTCTCATTAGGGTTGTGCAATATACTGTAACACCATATACAGGTATATCCAAAAAGGTAAATTACAGTTTGTAAATATTCTCAAATTTTTATAAAGTACAAATCAAATGCAGAGAAAGCTATATTTTAAACGTTTGTTAATTGGTAGTTTTATCTTTACATTTTACCACAATCAGCCCTTAGAGGAAATGAATAATTTTGAATAGAAAATAGAAAATGAGTTTGAGACATCTGGTCTATCTGAAACGACATAAAAAATAAATAACAATACCAAGTTCCTGTTTTGGCACCAACCTTTTTAGTTTAGAAACAATAATGATGAAAAACACTTTTCTTGAAGGACGCCCAAACAACCCAAAGTTGTTTGGGCGTCCTTCAAGAAACTCAAAATGGTTGAAAACGAAGCCTAAGTTTGACTCAATGGACAAGTTCAAATGTTTAGTTTGTACTTTGACCAGAGGAACCATACAATGGTCAGATGTTCGGTCTTCTCAGAGATCAGTTAGAAGAAGTTACTTTTTCGTCAGTCAGTAATTTCTTCCAAGCACATAAGTCATTCTAACACTTTGAAAACCTACAAGGGTTTCTATGCACGGAAAAAAAAAAAATTAAAAAGTTTACAACTTCTATGATTCCTTAAGCTTCTTGGTCTCCTCATCACAGGGGTGGGCAACTCCAGGCTTCGAGGGCCGGTCTCCTGCAACTTTTAGATCTATCTCTACTTCAACACACCTCAGTCAAATAATGAGGTCATTAGCAAGACTCTGGAGAACTTAGGAGGTGATTCAGCTATTGGATTCAAGTGTGTTGGACCAGGGAGACATCTAAGAGTTGCAGGACACTGGCCCTCGAGGACCAGGATTGCCCACCCCTGACTAGAGACATACATGTTTCCATGCAGACCAGATGAAAATGTCGAGGATAGTGAATGTATACTCACCATTCTGTATGAGGGGCCGTTTAGGACAAAATTTACGTTTTGTCTCTCACACACTACCAAAAACTCTCGCATACTCCAAAAAAATAGCCACGCACACTCCAAAAAATTACGTTTTGTCTCTCACACACTACCAAAACCTC
>CAEFZY010063448.1:0-22454 GCA_903066815.1 Brachyrhaphis roseni | reverse complement strand
CAACTCACCTCTTGTGCAGCTTTCACAGACTGACCCTGAGTTCAGGGGCCAGCAACATATAACCAGCCACACAGAGAGGGGGGCGCTATTTCCCCATTGCACTAATACATATAAAGCAAGTGGGATTCTACAACCTAAACACTGTTACAATGGCAACAGAGAAAATGTCCCCCAAAAGGTCTTTTCTTTTCTTTTTGAAGTAATTGTTGTGTTATGTAATTAATACCATTACTAATAATATATCAGGACCAAAATATCTTTGGGTCAAGCAAATGATTCACAGCCAAGGCCTAGAGCACAATGTTCTAGTAGAATTTCCCAAATATTCATTCCATTGTAATCCTCATTCATCCAATTTCCAAAATGTGGATTAAAAAATATTTCTGATTAAGCTAAGGCCATTTTGTTGACATTTGTAGCAAATGCAGAGCTATAATTTGCATTGGAAAAAAAAAGGAAAACTGATAAGAGGGACATAAGTCTGCTCTCCAGATGTCTCATACATAATTTGACGAGTGTTACCTTTTTTTCTCCTTATGGTTATCCCCTTATGTAATCTTTTTTTGTTTAGCTTCTTCTGTACATAAATACTTACATCAGTAATATGTCTTCCCCCCTCCCAAATCCTCTTGTTCCATCATCTTAATTCAATCATTTAAATTCAGTTTGTTTTTAAAAGAGCCACTTTACAACAGATCCCATCTCGAGGGTCTTTGCGAGAAAATATGTCCAACATATTTCCACCAACTGCGCTATAAATCAGATTCATACCATTGCAATGCAATCATAGAGAGATAATTGAGTCAACAACAAACATTCTTTTCTCTGTCATCTCCACATACTGCACATTTTTCTTCATTAGGGCTAATGTTCTTGTTTTTGCCCATCGTGTCATTTTGCGCATATTTGTTCGGAGTATTCCCAGACTCCTCGTCTGCGCCGGTGATGGTCAAGCAGACTGACGTGTGTGCACTCTGTAAACCAAAAACCAAACACAGCCCTGACAGACTGGATACACTAAACTCTCAGAGGGTTGCATCTGCTGGCTTAAACAATGTCAAGTTGAAACAATATTCAACATGACATCAATAGCAGAGTCTCTTTTGTGTATTTCTCATGTCACACAGTTTGCAGAAGGTGTTGATCTTGGTGGCATTTCTCTATCTTTAATTGTTCTACCCCTGAAACCTCAATGAATGAAGCTGAATTGGCAAGAAGACCATTTTTCAGCAGGATTTTTAATCTGACATGTCCACTGATGTTTCATTTTGACATTTTTGCTTGGTTCATCTTTCTTATAGGCTTTTCTCTTCTCTGCTTGTGTCTAATTGTCAGTTCTAATGCCTTCACTCTAAATCTTTTAAGTTCAGACTCTACAGTACATAGACTTAAAGACCTGAAGCAAACTTATTTATTATCTTCAAGTCTTTTCTTGCCTTTCACATTGCCTTGCTTGCAAAACACTTTGATCTTTTTTTGCATTTTACTATGCTACAATATAAACTGCAGGGTTTCCCCCAGTGTATTATAAGCCTGGCGGGCCACCAGGAGTCCCAAAGCCTTAGAAATGACAATTAAACCTTTGCAGACTGTTTTGTTTGACTGAGCCCTTGAATTTCTTTAGTTTGAGCTATGATGTTCTTTGAGACCTTTCACGCTACTTCATGTCGTCAGACAGGATTTACACCTATTTTTATGCTACAGGTCTGGCAGCAATCAGGCCCCTTGTGTGGCTTGTGAAACTGAGCAAAAAAATGTTGCTGATCACAGTTAATTCCTGATTTAACAAGGAGGCAATTGTGTTTTCACAAAGGGCCAAGTTAGGTTTGAAACCTTGGTTTTATGGTTTTCTTGTATTTTGTCTCTACCTGATATTAAAGCTGTAGATGGATGATCTGGAACATCTATGTTTGACAAGAAAGAAAAAAGCATAAGAAATCTGTGAGAGAAATCCACCCATTTTCCCATTAAAGCAATAAAAATATTGATCTTGCTACTAATTGCTTTTTTTACTACGTTAATATTTTGTTTCCGCAGTACTTCTTTTTGACTGCAGGCCTATATGATGAATTTATTCTCGGATCAGAACATCGTCTTCAACGTGTTTGCTGTGTTCCTTCTGGAAGGCTTTTCCTTTTGACAATTTTCCTGCTTTCCACAAATATTTTTCTTGTCCGCAGATTCTCCCACTTGATTTGTAGATCTCTGCAGCTCATCCAGTGTCTTGGGTGGTTCTAGATTAGAAAATGGGTGACAATTATTCTTTGCAAGGCTCTGTAAATTTGAGCAATGCAGTCAGACAGGCTACAAATGTGATTTTTGCCATCTATTTTAAGTCTAAACAAAGTGACTGACTGATTTGATTTAACCCTGTAAGAGAAATATTGTGGGCATAAATCTTAAAATTGTTTTGAGTTTAAGGTGATTTGGGAAAATCAGCCCAGCAGCACATGACATTGCCATTCTGAAAGAAGCTTTTGCATGTTATGAATGCAATAACAACAGCATGTCATCACAAAGAAAAAAGTGGAAATCACAGAAGCATGCTTTATACTGCTGTGATTGATAGCACAAATAAGACTATAAAGTTGTGGGTAAGTGTTTTTTCATCAAATAAACATCTTCTTAATGTAGCACAGATGTTGAGTGAATGGGGTAATTGTTGTAGAACAAAATGTAAATGAGCCTGATGCATTTTGCTGTGTTCTCGGCTGGCTCTGCAGCTGTATACCTGCAGTGTTGTTTGACTATCTGCGTTCTTGTTTTCACTTTTTCCTGGATTCAGGCTGGGTGACCAGTTCTATAAAGAGGCCATTGAACACTGTCGCAGCTACAACGCCCGTCTCTGTGCTGAGCGCAGCGTGCGAATGCCCTTCTTGGACTCGCAAACTGGCGTGGCACAGAACAACTGCTACATCTGGATGGAAAAGCGCCACCGCCGACCAGGTAAGAAACTCTGCAAGGGCCAAGAAGTCTACCTGGTCCTTCTCCCCCCTGCACAATCGCATCTGGGTACATTTTGCAACCCACTTAAAAATATCTGTATTTCATTTTTACCTGATTTGACCTGATATGTGTTACTGTGGAGCCTCTGCACAGGAAGAAGAAGGCTGACTTTTGAGATAGTTCAGTAAATACAGTCCAAGACCTCCAAAAGAAACTATGATAAAGTCTCAGCAAAGAACATATCATTTTGCAGATATGGTAAAATAGATGTTACTACAAAAGCAAAAAGAGTTGTTTGTGCTAACTCGCAAGCCCTGTAGCACAGCTTGTTACTGCAGCAAATTAGTAAAGTAGTTTTAGGTTTTATTCTAATCTTTTATTCATTTTAGCAACGCCAGGAGCATGAAAGCAGGTGACTGCTGTAGTGAGTGCTTTGTGTTGTTGTCTTAGTTTTGGGGGAAATTACAGGTACCTTACAATTGATATGTTCATATGAAGCACTTGTCTCAGAAGTCTGAACTCTGATCTCGAAATAAAAGCACACCTAGGTTAAGATTATTGGAACTGCAAGTCTAAAACCAGTTTCTCATATATTATTCTTAAATTCTGTTCAGTCTGTTCTTACTGACTGGAGTGGCTCTTAGTGGGGTCTTCTGTTGGTGTAGCCCATCAGTGCTTCCAGGTAGAACCAGTCTGCTCATTCTGCTCTGACCCCTATCCACGCAGCTGTTTGCTCACTCTATTTGTGTTTTTCTTTTTCTCTGTAAAGCAAAGATTTACAGAGAAATCCCAGAAGGTCAGGAATAGATGAAGTAATTAGACCATGCTAGAATCAAAGAATCTTGAATTCCCTTTCTTGCCACCCTGATGATCGGTCTGAAATTCAGCAAGATGTCCTCTGCGCATACACACGTCTAAATGCAGTGGGTTGCTTCTGCGTGACTTATAGTGAGTGGAGTAACATAGCGAAAACGAGGCGTCAACTCAAGAAAATTTGTAAGATACAAACTAGTGGGTGGATTTTGTCAATATTCTGATTCTGCTTCCAGGCTCAGATCAACCCAGGGAAACATGTTAGCACATTACGTAAAATGTTTAGCTAATATATATTTGTGATAGAAGAAAACAACCCTTAAATATGTGTATCTCATGATGAGGTGCCCGTCAGTGATTTATCCTGAATCAAGCATTCAGAATTCGCCATGCACATGTGGGTCCTCTGTGCAGCCAAAGGGAACAATCTGCTCCTTGCTGAGATCTGGACATAAATAGTCCGCGCTCCATCTTGTATGCAAAGCCCTTCAGGCCACACCCTATACTTTGTGGCAGACCTAACTCGCAATATATGCATTTATTCTGGGTTGATGCCTCCACCTCCTTCTCTTGATTTTTTTTCCTCTTTGCTCATGTGGACATAACTGAACCCCCTCTGCACCTCCCACCCCCTCTCCCTTCTTCTCTGTTTTCTCCCAAGATAATGGGGGGATGATGATTAAAGGCAGAGAAACGATCAAATTCACTAGAGTAAAGTTAGATTTAAAATTTTCATTCCTTTGCTTTAGAATATGGGTTTCTGCCCCACTAAGGTGCAAACTGGAAATTCCGAAACCAACCAGAAAAATCTAAAATAAGACAACAATTTTAATGGCATCTGACTGGGGTCAGGATTTTTCTCAAGATGCTGACCATTGCACTAAACATGACTGAAATCTGGACACAATAAGTGCTGGAGGGGGGGGCAATAGGGAGGGTAGGGGGGGAAACAAGGAGTCTAAGTGTTTTTCCATGTGTCTGTTGTGCTTGGACTCAGTGCATAAATTGTTAAAATGTTGGCAGAGGTTGTTCAAAATTCCTCCACAGTGCCTGCATTAACGAGTATATGGCTGTGTGTGTTTTGTTTCCTGGTCCAGGCCAGGCGGCGGGTCAGATGTATACGTACCCCGCTCGTTGCTGGAGGAAAAAGAGGCGACTCCACCCACCTCTGGATCCCCAGCTCCGCCTGTGTGAGCTCCGGCTAGGTAATTCAAGCAACACAGCCTGGCAGATTTACACACAGACGCTCAATTAAAACCCTGAACACTGCGAGTTGCGACTCTGTTATCCCATTTTGATCCGCGCATCGAGTTATTTTTACATGCAGCTTTCATTTTGACGTGCTTCCTGGTGCTGCTGTGTTCCTGCACTCTGCTTGTTTTATTAATTCTTGCTATCAGGCCATCTGGCTCTGGTTAGCCTCTCTCTCACCAGGTCCCCAGGCTCATTTTTTTTCTCCTTCGAATCAATGCCCCCTCTCACTGTTCTGTTGCTGTAGACACACACCCCCACACCCACGCTCGTATACACCCCCCACACATGATTCTTGCTCCCCCCAACTCCAGCACAGGAGCACCCTCACTGGGCCTCTATAATCATTTGTCCATGAGGCATTAAAATGCAGCTTAGCCTTATGAGAAGGCAGTACATGCTTTATTTTATCAGTTCTCATCCCTTCGTGCGCACAGCGCTTTGTCTTTTGGGGGGGATTTTAGAAGTGGAATACCAGGGAACCCGATAAGAGGAGGAATGAAGGCGATTCTTTGTTTCTGCTCTCTACCACTATTGTTCCCTCTTCTGTGTCCTCCAGATGCAATATAATACTCCAGAGCGCTCTGCAAAGAATGATTTTTTTCTTTACGCGACGGAAAAGGGAGTCCTTTGTGGAAAAAAAAAAAAAGTATAAGAAACTCCCCAGAGCTACAACCAACCAAGCTTTAATGCCAAAAAATGAAAAAGCAATACTGGTTGTTTAACTATTAAAGCTGAAAAGCATTTGCAGGATATCGTTGTGCAGGTCGGGCAAAATATATATGATACCACGTCAGAGGAATGTGAATTTGTTCCTCCAGAGTTTTATCGAGTGCTTTGTTTCTTCAATACCTTCTGATTAAAGGGTTATCTATATTAGAGGATCTCCTTAGGAATGAATGCATAGTGGTGATTTCTCAGTTCTTCTATATGTACATTTGCTGCTCTGTGTTATCGGAGCTCATCTAAGAGTCTGGAACCAATTTGCTGTTTTCAGGCTCAAGAAAATGCACGAGACTATAGCAGTGTACTGAGAATAAGTAGTTGTATGAGAGAAATCTTAAATATTAAGCTTAACAATTCTGTTCGCTGCCAGAGCCAGTTTTTGACATACAGCATAAGCGGTTGCCCTGGTCGGCATGAGGAAGGGAGTGCATAATCACAACTTTTTGCATGTGCAGACAGTGAAGAGTTGGTGTCCCCAACACATGAGCAGGGAAATACAATTGGCCCGACTGACAGAGCAAGTTTGTGCAGGGAAATTTCAAAACAGTGGAAATTGTTACAACAGAAGATAATAATAATAAAAGAAAAAAAAAAAGCGCTCCCTGTAGAACTTGCTACAAAAGTTTTGCTTTGCAACAGAGCAATGCAGTGGATCTTTTCTATCTTTGCTGATAGAAAAATCTCTGCCTTATAGAGATATTCTGAATGAGGAAGAACAAAACGTTTTTGCAAAAGTTTGCTCGATCTAGTGCATTAAATAAAACTTGAAGCAATTTTTAAATAAATTGATGGATTCTGAGTGAAGCTTGAGAAGCTTCTAGAACTTCACAAGCCTTCACATGACCTTCCCTGACCCCCGCTCTCACTAGAGTTCAACGTTAAGGGTTGACGATAGAGGAAAACATAAGACATAAGACTTGAGGTATTTGGTGAAAGTTCCCACAGGTGAAAAGCAATAAAGGTTAGACATGTTTGTTCTGCTGCTGGAGGTGAGGTGGGGGTTAGCAGATAAAGAAAATGCCCTGGAAGTCTTTCTCTGAAGCCATCAGATACCAAAAAGACTAAGGGTTTGGGTGTATCGCATGCTAAACACAAGCAAACTTTAAACACACATCTCTGCTTTCATCCTATTTTCATTCCGCTTTTAAAGTTCAAAGAGGAGTGATGTAGTGAGTTTGGGCTTTCACAAATCCACCTTCACAGAAATGAATAAGTAAGGAGTGACGGGGCTGATGATGTGCCTCTTACCTGGTCTTTGAAGTGCAACTGGAACTGAGTTTATATTTTGATATCGGAAGAACAGTTGCGCTTGCTTATCATGTAACACAAACCGGTACAAACAATGGTTTGTGACATACGGAAACACATACTGAAACCAAATCTTTTCTTTCTGTTGCTCTCCGTCCTTTACCCTTCCTCCACAGAAGCTGATCTGGCGCCCAAACGTGAGGGGCCTCCGGGGGAGGCCACCGCCTTGGAGGCACTGTTGAGGGGGGACAACGCTTTGGAGAAAAAAAACAACCTCAATAAAGATGAGGAGACGATTCTGGAAATACAGGTAATTTTAAACCAACCCAGCATTTAAATGAATGGCTTTCTTTCTCACCTTTGTAGTATCTGCCTGGTTTACGTGTCTGGCGAATGACTGCCAGTTGTAAAAGTAACGTTTCTGCTGTTCCTGCATGACAAAATCTGTAAAACCCATTAAAAATGTGGGGAAAAAAAGTAAATAGTGCCTTGCAACCATGATGTGTTTTAAGTCTACACAATCCTCTGTGCTGTATTTTTATTTTTAGCTTGTTTTTCCTCGTCTTGTTTTATTTGAGCCTACTAGGGGTGTGTTCGCTTTTTTTTTTTTGTAGAGAGTTCTGGAGGCAGAGGAAAACGGGGACAGTTTCCACGAAGATGAAGAGTTTGAAGCAGACACGCCAAAGAAAAAGAACAAGAATAGAGGCAAAGTGAGTAACAAAAGCCAAAAATATGTCATTCACCTACATTGCTTATATATTCACGTGCTTTTTTTCATTATGACTAAAACACTTGGCTTTTTTTTTCCAGGCTGAGCATTTGATCATTCTTCTCATCAGAATTGGTAGAGATGATTTAAATTGGCTCTATGTCCAAAAAAAAGCAACCAATTTAAATGAGCTCTGGCATTTCTGTTAAGAAGAGTGGTAAGAAAGGTGCAGATCGGTTTGTTCTTTACCATTGGTCTGCAACCTTTACAACCCAAAGAGACGTTTTGCTCTCAGGACAGCCAAACGAAACTCATTTGGAGCTGCAAATGTCTCATGAAAAACACAAAAACAAAAGAAAAAAACTACTTTTCAGACAAATACCTGCTTTAGGAAATTTCTTGTTTTTATATAACCAGCGATTTCTTTTCTATTTTTATGATTTAAAATAATGATAAACATAAAAGAGGATAAGCATATTTATATTAAAAAGCACCACATAGATTCCAATTTAATGATTAAAAATATATTACCGGTACTCTTAGTGACATTCGTTGTGAAAATTCAGTACAAATTCAGTGCAGGAAAATTTTGAAAAAGCCTGTATTTGAAAAAAATACAGGCTTTTAACCTGTATTTAACCTGCACTGATTAATGTAAATACATTTTTAAAAAATACATTTGTATTTTAAAAACATAAACTGATTTCTTTTAATTTTTAACCAAAGCTATTAAGAGCCATTGCAAAAAGTCCAACAAGCCTCATGCAGCTGCAGAGACACAGGTTGCTGCTATTCTGTACAATTTTGACAGTGTGTGGAAGAAAGGTGGAAATAAATCAATAAAAGCCTGAAATAATATAATTTTTCACAGGATCCTTATACTTAGTTCTATAAATGAGAGCAGTAACATGAACTAAACTGCTATAATTTTTGCTGTAACCTGTAAGCGGAACAGGGTTGCACTTGTAATAAACGTTTGTTGTTTCCTTGCAGAGCAGAGGATCAACTCGCAGAAGGACAGAATCTGTTAATGCAGAAGACCTGGATAAACCTTACATCTGTGACAGTAAGGAGACGCAAAACATGTCTCCTCAGTTTATCATTTACCCTGTCATCCCGCTGTTATTACCACCACCCCCTTCCTGCAGAAGTTCCCATGACAAAAAAAAGATCTAAAATGTCTGTTCAAAGAGAAAATACATGTTGATGAAGAGCAGATGTAGCTTCTCAAGTCTCTTAATGTCATCCCTCCTTTTTTTTTTCCCTGTTCCTAAAATAAGCATGTAAAGGGACTCTGATCTTTATGCAGAATTGACCAGCATGCTCCCTTTTTGTACCTGGACGAAATCCCCCCCCCAGGAGTCGGGTTGTTTGTGGACTGAAACTCATGCAAATCGGTTTCATTTCCATTTTTGTTTCATTCTCTTTCCGTCATGGTTTGCTTCTGTGTCTCCTCTGTTCCAGATAGGTACAAACAAAAGCATAACACAAAAAAGGCTGAAGAAGGTATCTGAATTTGAACTTTTCTTTCTCCCAGCTCCACGTTATACCGCAGTGATCAGCCTTTTTGCTAACAGCGCAGGAATGCCTGAGAGAAAACTTCTGATGCTGTCTGCTTGGGCTTCTCTTTGTGGATTAAGTGCAAGCGATGCATGACACTAACGCTTTGCCATGAGCTTCTGTCGCTACCGGTTGCAAGTTCTGGTGTGACTTAACCGACAGATGCATGTTGCGTCGGTTTCTCTAAAGCCGCTGAGGAAGTGTTTCCACTGGGTGCGATTATTTACTGCTTTGTGAACTTTATAAAAGTTGAATTGTGCTTTCAAATCAAGAAATCTATTTTTTTTGTTTTTTTGGGTGGAGGAAAACTACAGCTTATACAGAATTGGCTGCTTCACACACACCGCTTTGCAATTGCTAAGCACGGTGGTGGAGGTGTGATGATTTGATTTGATGAGTTGAAACTCCTTTATGCTTTTCTACGCCACACCAAATAGCTGTTTGAAAATTGAAATTAATTCAGGCTCAATATGCTAATCTAGCAATTCAAGACAATCCGGCCAGCTTTCAATATTTTTGGCATGGAAATGATTCCATTATTGTTTTGTGTTGTTTTTACTTTTGATTAATGGGTTGAGCACAATTGGATGCTGGTATTAAAAAAAAAAAAATCATAAAACAGTCTAACGAGTTCATGTTTTCATGCTCATATTCATAAAACACAAAATAGAACCAGATAAACTACCAGTACATCCAAAAGTAGTTTTTAACTTTTCGGTTTCCTGTTTGCTGGTTTTAGCTGTGGCTTTGTTTTTACATCCTCCTTCTTTAAGCCAATACAGACCTCGGCTGGTGAATTGCTAATGGACATGTCACGTTTCCTCCGCAGTCTGTGGAAAGCGCTACAAGAACCGTCCGGGCCTGAGCTACCACTACACCCACACTCACCTGGCCGAGGAGGAAGGCGAAGAGGAGAAGGACGCAGAGACGGCTCCGCCGTCGCCTCACAGTTCGGACAACCACAAACGTAAGACGCAGCTCTCACATCTGACTTCACCTCTATCAAAATATTCCTTTATGATGTCTTCCTGTTCCTCTGGACAGCTCAGAAGGGCTCTGATGGAAGCATCATTCCCAATGACTACTGTGACTTCTGCTTGGGAGACCAGGACGCCAACAGGAAAACGGGGCAGGCAGAGGAGCTGGTGTCCTGCTCCGACTGCGGTCGCTCCGGTGAGTTTGTCGCCCAAGATTCCTTTGCTCCCCAGAACGTTGTAAAAGTTACACATTTTAAAGCAAGACAACAAAAACAAGCAAACCCCAGAAGGTGCCAGAACCGTTAGAATTTGAGATGAGTTGATGAGCACAACCAATATAACGCTTGAAAGTATTTGCCTCCTCACAGATTTTGTGAAAAGTGTGAATGTTTCAGAGACAAATACATTTTAATGCTAGAAAAACATAACCGGAGTAAACACAAAATGTGGTCTTCAAACGATGATTCTTTTTATATGCAGATTGATGTCGGTTCAGAGGAATTTTGGCTCGAAAACAAGTCATTGCGCTGCAGTTTGCAACATGCTGCTCTTTTTGCCTACTTGCTGTTGTCAGACAGCTTCTATTTAAGTAATGTCTTGACTCTACATATCTGGCAATAATTAGGTCTGGATGTGGTAAATAAAAAATGTGGTTAATCGCATTTTAACAACGAGGGGAATTATTTTCTGCATCTTGGGCCAGGTTGGTTTGGATGCATTTTTTGGAATAATTGTGACAGAAAAAGGAAAACAGGAGAACTATGTGAGAGAACCAAACAGTTTTACACAGAGGTTAGCAACATTAATAAGGGATTATCTTAATACACAACAAAAGACCTGGATTAATGCCTCTACCATGCGTGTGTTGATTGCCTCCAGTACTCCAGCTTCCTCCCACTTTCCAAAGAAAGTTAGGTTAATTGATTACTCTAAATTGCTTTTAGGTATGCGTGCGTGTGTGTGTGTGCATGGCTGTTTGTCCTTTGTGTCTCTTTGTTGCCCTGTGACAGAATGGAAACCTGTCCAGCATGTACCCCGCCTCTTGACCAATGGCTGCTGGAAACAAGTACCAGCCCCCTGTGACCAGGCAAGGACAAGTGGGTGTAGATGACGGATTGGATGAATTATTTTTGTTTCTAAAATAGTAAAGAATAATTTTGTGTGTGTGTGTGTATATATATATATATATATATGAAACAATTTAAAGTTACGCTAAAAAAGATTCATAAGACTTATGAAAAATGTAAAGATTTATCATAGATTTGACAAAGTCTGAACTTTTCCTCCCTTTTGAGGAGGCCTGACTATTTACCCACCCTAAATGTTTTAGCATCCGTTAAGGTCTGCTTGAATGTCAGTGTACGTTGTGGAGGCTTCATGTTATAGACAAATACAGGTTGAGGTAGTGATGTAATGTATTAGTAGTTGTTTGTGCATTCGTATTTAGCAACATTGTAAAGCTGTCATTTTTGGGAATATGACAGCTTTAATATTAAGATGTTTAAGATAAATAGATAAATAAATAAATAAATAAATACTGCGACAGACTGGCGACCTGTCCAGGGTGTATCCCGCCTCTCGCCCCGAACATAGCTGGAGATAGAAACCAGCACCTCCCGACCCCATTAGGGACGAGGGTGCACAGAAAATGGATGGATGGATGGATAAATAAATAAATAAATAAATAAATAAATAAAGCTCAGTCAGGTTAGAAGAAAAGTGCCTGTCAAGGTCAATTTCAAAGTTGCCACAAAACAAGCATTTCTATTTTTGTGGATTATCAATGACCTCAATAAGTGAGACCGAACAGCTGAAAAACTGATATTCCCCATTTTTAATATCTGCTGCTTGGTTCCGTTCTGCATGTCTCTTCTGGCTCCATCCCACTGCAAGGATTTCTGCTTTTAGATTGCATGCCGTCACTGTTTGTTTTCTTCAGCTTCGTGCATTATGATGCCGCAGTTGTCTGCATCTCTTTCTTCCACATCAACCCCCCTCTGCTTTGTTCATCCCTGCAAATCATATCTCAGATCACCTGCAGGGAGAAGGCGGAGAAATGCATTTGAGCGAATGAGCTTTGTCAGGACAGGAGAACAGCGAGCCAGTCTGACGTCGCCTGTGTTCCTCTGACGCCGAGGTTTCCGTTTTAGCTGGAAGGCCACATTAATATCTTCACATTTAGTCAAGTTAGAACCACAAACATCAATTTATTTTGTTAAGATTTTATGTGATAAACCAATACAAATAGTTAAATAATCACAAAGTAGATGGACCGGGATACATTATTTTAGAATAATGGGAAAAGTTTTATTTTTTACATAAAAAATTATTTGTATTAAGCCTTCTCAAGGCTGCAGAAAGAGATTTGTCAGATTAAAAAAAAGCCTTTCTGACCATGCAACACACTAAATTTGATGTTCACCTGAATGCACTACCATTACAGTGAATTGTGATTGTAGGGATGCTTTACACAAATTACTTACACAAGGGTGCATAGACATGTTCACACAGGTGAAATGAGAGTTGTATTAATTTGTAAATGGCTTCAAAAACCAGAACGACAGAAAGTATTTTTATACACTAGAGGATAAACATCATTTAAGGTGGAAACTTCTTGTAAAATGTGTCCAATAATGTCTCTCCTTGTGTTTTTTTTTTTTTAACCTTGCTGCTCCTCCAAAGGTCACCCCACATGTCTGCAGTTCACAGAGAACATGATGCAGGCGGTCAGGACGTATCAGTGGCAGTGCATCGAGTGCAAGTCCTGCAGTCTGTGCGGAACCTCCGAGAACGACGTGAGCATCGTCACGCTAAGGCTCGTCGTGTCGGACCCGTCACATCTTCTCACGATGTCGAGTGTGTGTGTGTGTTTCCATCCAGGACCAGCTGCTGTTCTGCGATGACTGCGATCGGGGATATCACATGTACTGCCTGAAGCCTCCGATGACCCAACCTCCTGAAGGTGAGAGCCAGTTTTTGAAGGTTTTTTTGTTTTTTTTTTACCAAAGATATCAGTATATAGGTCATGTGCTTTATGCTTGAGAGAGGCTTCAGAATAAGGCTATATATGGAAAGAGAGAGGAGAGATGATTTCTCACTGTGTTTTTTCAGGGAGCTGGAGCTGTCACCTGTGTCTGGACCTGTTAAAAGACAAGGCCTCTGCTCACATAGAAGCATAATAGAAATCATCAGATTATTCACATACACACAGCACCATGGAAAAGCATTGCTACCCCTTCAGAGACCCATTTAGAAAACCTTGAAAAGTGTGGCATGCCCCAAATCCAAACTTTAGTTTGACTCTTTTCACTTTTTGGTTAGACAAGTCCACACTCAAGTTTTTAATGGCACCATTCATCTGTGGCGTCTTCTGGTGGCTTTTCTATCAACAAATTTAACATACTCACCTCTAGGTGGGCAGCCCTCAGCACCGCCATTGCCGACTGGTTATGTTTTTGTGATCTTTTTCTATCTCACCCTTATTGATATTTAAAAAGTAGCTGATTTTGAAGGAGAATCTGCTGCACTGGATTTTATTTAGCAATATCAAAGTAAAGGGGTTCGATAATACAAATGCATTCCACACAACATAAACTTTTATTTGGAAAAAAAAAAACACATTTGCTTTTTCTCCCACTGCAATTATGCACTACCTTGTGTTGGCCAATCAAAAAAAATAAATAAAAAAGACTTTAATTGAGGCCATTACTTTGGCCTGATGTGGAAACTTTTATGCCATTTTTTTGCCGGGCACGGTACATAATAAGTGTTTGTACATACGTTTTGCAGTTTGGTGGAACCACACATGTGGAGCAAACTTTCTAGACAGAATTTAAAACCCACACAGAGATTGCAAACAGCTCTTGAAAAAAAAAACCCTCATGCACACATTCCAGTACATTAGCAGCTTCCTGTTTAAGAAGACAAAACCTTTTACCTCTCATGTAGCCAAGCAACACTCAACAGATGCACATGTCATCAGCGTGCAACCTCGACCGCAGGTCAGCGAACAGCAGGTCTACCGTTCAAGCACATCTCTACCTCACCACCCAGTGGATGTCAAGGAGCCAAGGCAGAACCGATTGCACGCTGTTGTTTTTCGGTTTACTTAGGACATACGTGATAAGTGTTTGGAAGGTCTCTGCTACGGCGTATCACTTCTTTTCCTCTGCTGCTCTGCGGTCTCCAGCCAGGAGAAAGCTGAGTTAGTTTGACTGATTTCTGTTTAAAGTTCTCCCTCCAGCTCCGCTCCGATGTTTAGACTCTGCAGTGACATTCCTGGCTTATATCTGGGAAGACTCTGCACTGGTCTTCCCAGGTTTTCACTGGGTCATGTCAAACCTTGGAAATTTATGTCCAGAGCCGAAAGGAAATGAAGGGACTGAAAACGCTGCGATTATTGTTTGTTTTGTTTTTTTGCAATCAACGTCTGTTATTTCTGGAGCTCAGCAAACAGTTGATTTCACCTTCTTTTATAATTGCGTATTTATATATTGCTGATAATCGCTAAGTCATGCTGTCAATGACCTCATTTACTCTAAATCACGGATTCCCAAACTGTTACTGTTCCCATCTCAACAAAATACTATTTATAGCACAACTGCGTCATCTTTTACAGATAAATTACACCATTTTCTCAATTTACAAAAAAAAAACATTGCTTAGATTATGTCCAAAGCATAAATGAATAAAGACAAACAAATTGTAAATATGACTCATCAGCTGTGTCATCACTAAGCTAAAGCTTCACTCTGTCAAATTGTTTAATTTTACACTTAATGTTGGATTCTGTTAAGCCCAAAGATGACGCCTCCTTAATTGACGCTAATTCTCAATTTTTATGGTGGGAACCGTAGCGATATGGCGAACTAAACTCTGGTTCTGAAAAAATGTGTTCTCGTTATAAACTCTCATAGCAACTGAGATTTAGGCAAGACTTCTTGGTTAAAAGGAGCAAAAGCTGCTGAAATATGCAGCTTACAAATTAAACCCTCAGGCAAGGATGAATAGAAATTATTCGTCTCTACACATTTATCTTTCTTTTTTTAGCAGAAGTAGAAACTCGTGCTGAAAGTTTGGAAAAGAAAAATCTTGACTTTGAATATATTCAGTCAGAAAAAAGACATTAAGAAATCATTCTTGTTGACACAATCATTGGTGCCACAATAAATGGTATGTCTGTTATTAGTTTTATTTGTATTATTTTGCACTTAGAAAACCTAAGGCAGCTACACAAATTGGTTGCTTTAAGCATTTCTGGGTTTATTTGTCTCCTATTTATATCATAATCTCAATGAATTTCAGTTCCGACAGAGTCTACCAGATATATTTTTTTTTATAGGAATCAAGGAGTCATCACAGATCTTCCGCTTTAATATGTTTTTTTTTAAGTGGAAGTAAAAATAAAAAGTAGTTCCCCAAGAAATTACTCATGTAAGTATTTGGCGACACGCCTACTTAAGTACTGACAAATTACTACAAAAGAAACATATTTCCAAATCATTTTTTTTAAATATAAAACTTATTAAGCTAATGTTTACAGTACAAAATGTATATATATGTAAGTACTTCCAGTGACAATAGTGTTTACTGTATCTTTTTTGACCTACAAATGGCACAACAGGCTCTGCAGACGAAAAATAACGTTAAAACAAAGCTTTTGTACAAACGAGAGGTATCACTTCGACATGAACCCTAGGATTGTCTCTGTCTCAAATATTTTTGGTTGACATATGTTTGTTCTTCATTCTATGAAGTTACTCACACTGGGTAGAGTATGCAGAAACTTTACTCAAGTAAGAGTAGTGATACTTCATATTAGTATTATTTAAGCAGAAGTAAAAAGTGTGGCATAGTAAAACTACTCCTAAAAGTAATTGTTTTCCAAAAAGTTACTTTGATGTGGGATTTCCTCTCCTCCAAAAAAAAAATAGACTAAAATTTCCATAATTAATATTATATTGACGATGCCAAGATAAACAAAAGATGGATTTATTTGAAAAACCTTCAAACATTCTAACCAGAGGATGCAGTGAGTTTGAAGGATCAAGTAACTATCTGGAATATTTTGCTTTTTAATTGCAGTCTTCTGTTTAGTCTTTTAAAGACCAAAATACACAAATCCAGCATTTTAACATGCTTAACAAGACGTGCTCAATACCCACTGCCCAGATGTTGACATGTCTGTGTGTGAACAGTTTGTAAGATGTTGCATGTTTAGAAAGTTTATTATAATTTTATATCCTTTTTCTGGATTGTTTTTTACTTTACTGATCCCACTGCTTTAAATTAATCAATGTGGAAATATAAATTTTAACCTCAGGCTCTCAAAAAAAAAGTGTCTTCATAATGCATTTCTGTCTGTTTTAAATAACAACATGTGCTCTAGTTGTACGTGAAATGCTTCACTAAACGTTTAAAACTCTTCAGCCGAAATTTTGTTTTTATACTGAGCTAAACTGATGAATGCTTGTCTACAAATAAGTCTGTCCAATAAGCACCAAAAAAGGAAGAAAAAGAAGAAAAAATTAAATATTGTATTTGTGTCTCGTTATTGTGTGTTTGTTTTTGATAATGCTTTCCACGGACAATCAAACTGTAGCATAGAATTGGTATATTAATAACAACGAGAGATTTCTTATGGCTAATAAAATCTGTGTTTTTTTTTAAAATAAGTCAATGTGTTCTTTTGTATAATAATAATTCACTAAATGAAATTTTGTGCATCATTTTGTTAATCTAAATTGTGAAATTTGTGTCTGAATAAAGACTTCTCCATTACTCTCCTAAATGTTTTAGTGGTCAATGAAGAATTTATGTCTGTAATATATATATATATATATAAATATTTACTTGAAGAGTAAATATATATATAATGGTGTTATTTTTTTACATAACCACTAGAGGTCAGTAATGAGCTACTGAAGATCTGTATGTCAGTGGTTCTCTAAACATTTAAAATAAGCAGCACATTAGGAAGTACAACGTTATAAATTACGACTGTTGCCCTAAAATTCAATATGGCTGCCTTGCATGTAAAATTTCATGACAATTGCAACACAAAAACAAGCTAATCTGTATTTCAGAACGGTCCTTTTGTGAACATGTCTGTTGTAAAAATAATTTTCTTAGTGTCTTGAGAATGTGTTGTGAATCAGCACTACATAAATAAACTGAATTAAATGTATTTCTTAGCATTAACCAGGACATCACTTTCCAGTATTGACTCTCTGGACAACACTCCAAAATAATCAAATAAAGACAGAGTATTCACTTGTTTAGATTTTATGGGTTTACATAAATTGACAAGGCTTACATGAAGAACATCTGCTCTGATCCAGAGCAGATCAACATCCTGTAGTGAAGGTTTTCCTCCTGATTTCATGAAAAAAATTACATTTTAGGCGCTAAAGGGACTGTGATCATATTAATGTCACAATGCTTCTGATTTTGTATTTTTGTGTTAATCTCAGCAGGAGGTAGTCGTCTCTGTGATGAAGGACAGGAAAGTGGCTGTGGGGAAGCTGGGATTTGTTAGAAGTTGCTCCAACAGCTCTTTGCCTTTCTCTCTAGTAGTCACCGAACACATCGCCCCTTTCCACATGCGAACCATTGATCCACCTGGTAGAAGATGAGATCATTATTAACCTTTGGGACTTAGTGATTCAAATTGGAGATGTTTTCCATTTTGTTTGTGATGGTGTGTCCTACCAAGAAGGGTATTGATGCTTTTCATCCAGGAGAAAATGGTCAGTGAGTAGTTCTCCTCTGGAGTCAGATCAGCAATGTTTGGAGATGCATCACCCGTCTGTAGACAGGAGTGAAAAACAACAGACGAATGTTCAGCAAAATGGAGATACTAAAATAAATACGTCAATGATTATGTAAGTACCCGTAAAATTCGGCTTGGCAGAGGATTCAGGAACAGCACAGACTTTTCCAGGTTGGAGTGGAAATGAGCTGCTGCAACATACTCTGCACAGTCCAACCAGCTGTCTGCAAATGACTGCTCCTCAGCAGAGTAGTGGCTCTTCCTGAAGGAACAAAAGCCAGGAGATGACATAAAGAAAGATAAAATATTTGGAAATATTCAGGCTGAAGATGTTTTAGCATTGCAGTTAATGTGATTTTATATGAGGTTTTTCTTTCTTTTTCAGAGCTAGACAGCTGAAATTAGTAAACGGAGTAAAAACTTGATATAATCATAAGTGATATTCACTGAATTGTTAAGATTTTTGAACATCCACTAAATCGTGTAACATGCAAATTCCATGGAAAGGCCAACATCCAAAATCATGGATGGATGGATTACTTGACATTGCATGTTGAAGAGGCGTAAGTCGTAGCCATTTGAGCTGTCCAGTAGAGACCAAGGATGGAGTCTTTCTTCTCGTTGTCAGGTAGAGTAGACTCAGATGTTGGCTTAAGAGCCTTAAAAACACATGTTGATCTTTAAAGTCATACAGGTACAGCTCCGTAACTTGGAATGTCATCAAATATGGAAAGTGTTTAGGTCACTCAAATGAAAAAATGAGGAATACACATAAAATACATTCATGTCACACAGAGTGATTTATTTCAAGCATTTGTTTCTGTTATTTTTATTATTATTATTACTTACACATAATTTAAACTTATTGCTAAAAACATTTGAAGGTTACATTATGCCAATGAAAAAAGGGATTTTTGAAATGGAAATGTTGTTATTGCCATATTGTGGCCTTCAAACTCATGGGAAGACAGCTTTAATGTTGTCGTGGACACCCTCCACAAGAAAGGTAAGAGAGCAAAGGTTACAACCAAAATGTGTCTTCGCATAATACTGCTTATTAATGGAAAGCTTAGTAAAAGGAAAGTGTTGGTAGTTTAAGGTACGCAAACAACAGTGACTACATTTCCGGTGTTATTTTAATACCTGGAAAAAAGCATCCCACTTGGTCATGGCATCAGAGTAGCTAGCTGAACATTCAGCGTAGGTAGTACAAAAGCCCTCTACACCTGCAGGCACCTGCAGCTTGAGCTGGAAACATAACAAAAATCGCTGTATCCACCATTATCAATATTCAGTTTGCATCTTGTACGGTGACAAATACACCCCGCCCCACAAAACCTGAATGTTTTCTCCCAGAAAACCCTGTTGTGCAGCAGACAGGAAGGGCAACGCTGACGTGAAGTAGTTCACACCTGAAAGAAGAAAAAAAAGCATGCAAATATGGGCAGTGATTTCTGTGAGTGCTTTGTGTTCAGATTTTGTTTGTTACACTTACAGCCCCAAAAACTCTCTGGTGAAATACACATGGCGTCTCCTGTTTGTAGACCACAGGTTGTTGAACCGGACGGGTCGGCAAGGCGACCTACAGAAGATGCAGATTTACACTATTACATCTCCCAGTGTTTGGGGACATTTGGTAAATAATAAAAAGACAATCTAAAAAGAAAGAAAAGGCTGACTTACCTGAGGTTTGCATCCATCCAAGTTGCAGTGCCAGCCCCCAAAAGGGATTCTCGGTCTGGGTTGTCCCCATGTAGTTCAGGTAAGGGTCTGTACCTGCAATCATCAGACGATATAAACTCTGGCGGTTCAGGTAATTCCAAGTATTGGGATTCAGAATCCCATCTTGCATAGGTAGTTCAGTCACTTGGCTGGCCGTTTGTGACCAAAGGTTCGGCAGGCCATTTTCCAGAACAACAGCAGAGCTGCTTAAAGTCACCGCCGAAGCGAGGAGGAGCCCAAGGGCCACCAAACGCAACATGATTGTCCTGGGGGATGGAGAACAAGCGAGCCTACAGTGTGCACTCAGGACTGACTGCTGTTTGAGCTAACAGGGCTTATGTACTCTTGCTGTTCCCATTTCTACACTCAAACTGCCATGAAAAAGCAAACACACACAATTTAATGCTATAGCCAGGTGACCCGCGGGTCAACGGACCCTTGGAGACAAAAAGATAAGCGGATTCGAGTGCACACAGCTCAATACTGTGCAAATACCCAGACACAGCATGGTGCAAAGTACAGCTGGCCACGTTATGTCTCCTTGAGCATTTAAAATACACATTTTAGCAAAAGAAAAACAATGAAGAACACTGGGTTTTGAAACCATTTGGTTCCATAAAGAAAGACAGAAAACAAAAAAGCCTCAGTGATTTGGAGCTTTTAAAACCCACTCCAGATCTGCAAGCATCGTCACATAAAAGGATGATCTATCGAGCCGATACAACCTGTCAGGACCACATTTTGTTTGCGTTTAACGGTGATAAAAGTCTGTCAGAGGTTATGTAATGATTAATGACAGACTGATCCATTGATTGCTTAAACTCACTAAACTTTGATGTGCTATCACTGCACCTGTCTGCTCCTAAAGGCATGTAAGAACAGGTGGTGTTATCTAATGTATTTTAAAGAGCATGTCAACACTAATTCCAAAGTACCAATGTTCAGAATGTTCCTGCAGAGTCTCAGACTATAAAAAAAAAAAAAAAAAAACTCACAAAACAGCAAGCGGTTATACAGGGTTGAAAAGCAAATGTTGTTTAGGTAGGTCAAAGTAATACCTTCTAATATTTTTTTTATTTCAATGATTATGGATAAAAGAGAAAAATCGTATCCCTTACACTGCATGCTATAAACAGCATTTGTAAAAAAAATAATAATAATAAAAAATATATATATATATATATATAGATATAGATATATATATATTTATTTATTTATGTTTTTGTTTGTTTAAATGTCACAAATTCATCTTAGTTGAATGGAATGTACTCCTATCTTTCCCATTTTGTAGCGTGGAAGGTCCTCTGTGAAACAGGGAAGGCATGGATTCCCAAGACTCTAGTATACATTTTAAAACGTTATTTCATTCCCTTCATTTTTTTTTTCTTTTTTACAGAAATCAATATGGGATTTTGTTAAATATTCTATTTCGCTTATTTTACATTGATTTTATAATGGGGCTATATTTTATTACTATATATTTTTTAAATATTTTTGCTGCCTCTGAGATTGATTGTTCAATTATTAAAGTCCAACCGATGACGTGACGGCTGAGCGCAGACGTCATCATGTGACAGGGGAGTGGCTCCAAATCAGGAAACACACACCACCGCTGCGAGTCTCAACAAAGGTAAAGTCCTCAATTTCTCCAGAACCGAGCCGAATCTGGCAGCCACGGATCCTACATGTTGGGATTAAAAACTCACTTGTACATCGCCGCTCTATATTTATATTTAGCAGCAAAACGAAAGTAAACGGAACGCAGCATGCACTTTGTTACTCACTTCTACACTCTTCATGTTCGTGTCAGCTGTTAGCGTTTGCTACTAATAGTTTCCACATCTTCAATAGCTATTCGTTTATATGTGCTCTAAAGTCGTTTGAATTTGTCCCGTTTTCCCGAGATTTAAATCCCTCGAGTGATTTCCGCATTGCTCGTGCTCCCAATGGGACACACTGACATTCATACGTCTCATGTTTAGAAAATGAGACGTAAATAACGTCAGAGGAGAAATATTACGGAACTAAGAAGCAGAAAGGTTGTCTAAGGTGGATGCGACAGGTTAACAGCTGGTTCTCAGCAGGCCGGGCTCAGTTCCCTTAAGTTACAGGAAGTGTGCGTGGCTGACCCACATTATGATTCCTGTGGCCCAACCCGGCTACACTGCAGCAGATAAATACTTATATCGAATATCCAACTTGAAACTAACTTCACTGCGGTAACTAATCCTGACTTGTTTTAATTCAAGGAGCCTCTTTCTGTGGGTGGGCGCCACTGAGTCTGTGTGCTTTAATCAGTTGTTTGCATCTTGTGTGAGCAGCTGGTCTTCTGTAAATTCATGTTGTGTTATTGTAAAACGTAGTTTGTCTGACTGCTGATTTGAATAACTTTTATAGAACATTTTGACCGGCTTTTATTGCACTTTGGTCAGCATTGCTATGGTCTTTAAAGTGCGTTGTAATAAAGTGATATGCACCAATCAGCCTTTTACTGGCTGGTGCTGAAATCATTTTGTTTATTGAAGTCCAACATTCTCATTTTGATTTTATCTAGTTTAAAAGAAAAGTAAAATGTTGTGTTGTAGACAGGTTGTTTTTTTTTTAAATACCTGAGACAGTTTGGAACAAAATGACCAAAATTGCTGAAGCAGGAAATGGGGAGTTGATGGAAAAAAAAAAAAAACGGGTTCCACCCAACATATATATATATATATATATATATATATATATA